>CVRI01000049.1:232213-290091 GCA_900005825.1 Clunio marinus
ATCAGAATTCAAACTGAATGGAGAAGAATATATTTTTCCAGA
The DNA here is from genome assembly GCA_900005825.1 of Clunio marinus. Lineage (NCBI taxonomy): Eukaryota > Metazoa > Arthropoda > Insecta > Diptera > Chironomidae > Clunio > Clunio marinus. Next base: position 232,256 of record CVRI01000049.1, read on the forward strand.
TGAAAAAATTACAAAAAAAACATTCCAGGTTTATATTATTGCGGGCAGAAAATTGCGGAACGATTTTTAAAATTTTAACCGTTAAAAATTAAATGCGTGACAAAATATTTTGCAAATTTTAATTTTAATTACGAAATGTCATAAGAAGTGAAAATATAATGTATTTAGCATTATAATTTATTATCTTAATCATTAAATCATGAAGAATTTAATTTTAATAACATAAGATTAAATTCTTACTTTGATATTTATAACGGTAAAAATTTCAAATATATCCGCAATTTTCTGGCATGGAATAATTTTTCCGCAATAATCTGGTTGTGGAATAGTTTATTTCCGGAAATATATATTCTTCTCAATTTGAAACAATATAAATAAATTGAAAGATGCACTGAATGTCAAATCGGTAACATTATCACAGCTGATGTCTATATTTCGATCTAAGATATTGAATTTCGCGGGATGTTGAAAGAAAACTAATTTAGGATAACTTAAAAATTCTACATTCTTTGAAATTTGCGTTCCTAATAAGTTTTTTGAGTCACAATTCTTAATCTTATTAAGACTTCTGATATAATGTGGAGAACTATTTTAGATTTCATTCTTTGTGTGCGGTTTCTTTCCTTCCTAACTCAAGATAGAATTCAACTCTAAATACCTTCATGCATTATATTTTCGTTCATAAGTTACGAGTCTATCGGTCTGCAAAATCCAATATTATTGCGACATGCTTTCGCTTGATCAGAGAATTACAAGAAAAAGCATTTTAAGAGAAGTTATCGTCTTGCCTTATTTATGGCGTGCAAATGGCCTCAACCGACCTCAACTTTTCTTAATACCGCCAACAACGCCATGCAAAGAGAGGGAGAATTTTAATCTAGAACGTTTTCTTGAAAATTCCATTATGTATGAATAATGAAAGAAATATTAATTAAATTCTATCATGAATATGTTATTTTCACCGCATCTCGGACGAGTTATCAGTGTTCAAATTAATTCTGATTTATGATTTTTCCTCTTTTATTATTTGCTTCCCATCAGCAGCAAAAATATCCTCATGATTAAATTAAAATAAGAGAACAAATCCACAGTACCTACTTATTATTATTTTGCATTCGTACTTTTATATATATATATAACTTGAAACGTTTCAGAGAAACATAAAAATTTAGATTTAAGTAATCTATGATTAATTATAATTTTTATTGACAATTTTCAATCTCGAAGATTTACCAACATTAATTTTGACTTTCCATCGAACTTAAATTGAGCTTAAATAATTTATTTTCAACTTCAAACTGGAAGTTAAATTTTTCAAGAAGAAACATAAGTTGATTGAAACGCAAGGATTGAAACGATTTCTTGGAAATAATGTGTCAGCAACGAGATTACGGCGTCAAGTGAGAAATAAATCTCATTCAATGCGGTCCTTACCTTCTTCATGGTGGCTTTAACTGTTAATTAACTGAGTATTTTACAACTATATTGGTTTTCGTCGTTATTCATTCTTATAAAAAAGAAGCACTTCGAATTAAATACAATAAAGAGTAAGTGAAAATTACTTACCGTCGGTTCTTTTGCATATCTGTTAAGTAAATGGCCACAAAGAAAACATGTGGCTTGCCTTATTCTCTTTTAAAAAGCGAAAGAATTCATTAGATTTCTCAAAAGATATTTTTATTTGGTGTTGTGAAGAAATGTGAGGTAACTATAATGTCGACGGACAAGAGTTATAAATATGTAGATGATCTCTTAACTTTCTTTGAAGTTAAAGACTCACAAATCGGAACTAGTTCTGTGGAGAATTTGGAAATTACTCGCAAGATACCTTAGGTCTATTGAGGAAAGGAATTCTGTGTAAATTTATTTTATTGTTGGTTTTTTTATTTTAGTTTAACTCATTATAAGGAGAAGATGGCAACAGTGAAAAACTGAATCAATTATTTTTTATGAATGATTTTTTTTTACTTTCGTAAAGCACAAAATCGTGAGCTCAATAAACATTGATGTGCTACCAACTTGCACGTTTCTTATTCAATTCAAGATTTCAGATGGTTATGAGAAAAACTTTAGAAAATTTAATTTGTCAACTGTTGCATATATTTTGCACACTTTTAATTGGAAAAATATTTTCTTTCTTTTTTTTCTTCGTTTTGATAAGCAAAGAAACGAAATTTATTAATACATATTTATTCGAAAAATTCTCAACATGTTTTCTTAAGTTGCCAGAATGAAACCTTCATATATCTAACATGTAAAAAAATGCAAACCAAAAATAAAACAGAAATCACATAAATTTGTCTCCACATTTGTTGAGCATACAGCATTTCATTCTTTATTTCTCTACCTTAATATTTGCTTGCCTTCTTAATAATTTCGTAAAGATATGTAAAAGAATAAAATCGTTGCTTCTCTTCACTAGATATCGAATTAAATTTTAAGAAAATTTCATATCTCTCTTAATTTATCTTCCAGAGATGTCTTCAACAATTTTTCATCTTTTTAATCTCTAGTATACCTAATTAGATATCTTTAATCGTTAATTTATCATAATTTCCTGATTTTACACCCCTTTCCAAATAATTAATTTCTTGAGATATTACACTGAAATTTTGTCAGCTTAAAATGATAATTTGAATTTCTCAAACTTGGTAGATATTGGTGTTTAATTTTAAACCATTTCTCATTCATAACTTACTTCTACTAAGCCAAATAGAGAGATAGCGCAAAAAACCAGTCATACTCCAAACAGGTTAACGAGTGACTGAAGTAACGACTCTTGAAATTTAGGCACACGCTGAAACCATAGACACATCAGTCATATAAAGCAAAAACAAAATAACCAAAGCGACGATAAGCTTTAAGTTACGCTGGGTAAACAACGATACATAATTTGAATGATGAGTGTTAACAGACTCAAAATTTAACTTTCAAAATTCAATTTAATAAAAATTCACTGAGATTTGTGGCACGTGCCAATCATAAACATTTTTGTTTGTATGTTTTCTAGTTATATGCTTGAGTATCTTGTTATTGAAATCTCTTCAACAACAACAGGTTTCTATACAAATAAAAATAAAACTAAAAATAATTATTATTAATATTTATGACATTTCTCAATTGAGATCGGAGCCTCCTTCGAAAATCTTTTATATAAAAAAATTCTAAAACGTGTTACATTTTTTTCTTCTTGAGCTACTCAAGATTCTGTTTTGAAAAAAGGCAGTAAATTTTACTGATACACAATTTCTTCTACATTTATTTTATATTCCATTAAAAATTTCAACCTGCCAATAATCTGAAAATTTAAAATATACAACATGTATGTCTTATGATGTCCGAACAGACCCTTCTTGCAAATTTTTATGCAATTAATATTATACAAGCGATCGAAATTTTATGTCAATTAAATTTTGAATTTAAATTTTAAGCCCATAAGACTCTTGTTAGATATTTTCATCATGATAAATAAACAGAAGTGCGGAAGTATTTTAAGGAAGCATTTGGTCACTCATTTCCTTTACTCGTTTTCATTGGTTTTCATCATCTCTTCAATACAAAAATCTGTAAAAAAACGAAGATATTTTGTCTGCACCTATATATAAGAGCGTTGTGGAGAAAAATTAAAATAATTCCCAATTTCTCTCTTCATACGAGTGTTTTGAACTTAATTGACGTTCCGTATCATTTATTTATCACCCTATCAAACTGGTTACGGATAAACGAGTGCGCCTCATTTGAATCGGAAAGGAGAAAGACGTTTCGAGCAAGAAACATTGGAAAAAATACAAACAAAATATTCATAAGTTTTTTTTTCTATAATCGCATGTTATTCAATTGAATATCAGAGGAGAGTTTTTATAATAATGTCCAAAACAGGAGCTTGGATTCGGGATTTGTTACATTTTACTATGCTATTCAATATTTTAAGTGGATTATTTCCTGAATTCATAAAAAAAAATCAACATTGTTAACGTAAAAATTGAAAATTTCGCAATCATAAAAACATATGGATCGAATGGCGTGCGCCGATTGAGTGACGCTTTTAAATACAAGTATTTTCTCTCCAGTTCTTTCTTACAGCATGTATAGCTTTTTACGTTTACACACGTTGTCTACGCCTTGATATCTTTTCACTTTTACATGTGTGCTTTCTGAAGAATAAAACATTTAACTTCAAAAGAATTCTCTCATTAAAATATGGTAGTATTTTAGGGAATAAAGGAACTGAACAATTATGTTCTCATGCAAAGAAATCCTAAGACGACAACGATTGAAATTCGATATTTAATTTTCGTTACATGCGAATATTAAATGATGTCAGGATGAGTTGATACTTTGAAATATTAAATTATGAAAACGTTATAAAAGATGCTGAACATAAATGTTTCTCTTACTGACAAAATTAATGTTAAATTAATAAATAGATTACAAGAACTGAATACTTCAACATCATACAATATTCAATAAGTTTCAAATTTCATGACCTAAGAACTTTTATGATAAATTGATAAATGATGGAAAACTTTCTTAAATCTTCTAAGGAATCTTTTTTGCTTCATTTAGTTGTCAAGAAATTTTGTTTTCTTTGTGAGTGCATAATGAACATTATTATGAGTTGATATCATAAATAATCTCAAAACCATTTTCCTAAATACAATGTTACGAATTATCTTCAAGATCTAAATTCATGTAATAGAGTAGCTGCGAAAACGTTTAACTGATTGGATTGCAATCAAAATGTATGTTGAAATCTACAACATAAAGAAAAGAAAAAAGCTATCAAAGTTGCCAACATAAACGCTTAATTATATCAATTTTCTTCAATAAGTAACGTTACGAGTAGTCAATTTAAAATTAAGAACGTGCCTATACTTGTCATCGTTATGAAAAAGAGAATTTGAACAAAAAAAAAGATATTTATCTAAACTTAACTAGATACTTTGTAAGTATAAGACATATATTTATAAATAGTTCAAGAATTCTCAACTAACCTGTATTCAGCGAGACTATTTGAATTAGTCTGACTCTTTTCTGGCCTTTTTTTTTGTCGCGTGAAAGCTGTCACTCAAGGTGTTGAAGAATAAAATATAAAATTGAAAACTCAACTTTTTCTGATCTTATTTTTGTTTATTCTTTACAAACTGACAAACTATCAAAATTGAATTTCAAATAAAAGAATTTAGATCTCAAAGTTTCTGATCTTTGAATGAATGAACTGTCTGGTGAAGGAATCAAAGCATATTAACAACATCATTCATTCAAATGTTAACTTCTTATTGAATTCTCTTTTTAAATATTTTCATCATTCTACGCCACTTATCGTTCCAATGCATATTTTTATTTTTTATCATTCTGTTCCTTGACTATTTATTGCCTCCATATGTAGAAAATCATTGCGAGATGGCAAATATAACGTTAGTCGAATTTGTCAAAGTTAACAACAAAAAATTTAAATACAATGAAATGTTAATCATAAATACTTGTCATCGACATGAGAAAATAATAAAATCTCTTTTCTTCCAGTTAATTTGTTTCTCTGATTTAATTTTCTTATTGGTTACCGAACGAACTCATCATAAAATCATAAAATTAACTTAATTAATGACCGTAAATCTTTAAGGCTTACAAATTTACAAAAACGACGAAAATTTGTTTTATTTTTCATTTTTCTTTCTTTTTGCATTTCTCCCCAACATTTTTATCTTTGAACAATAAAATGATTTTCAAAGTTCATGTCTAGATACTGCTTATAAGACAAAAAAATGCGGTAAGAATTATTTATAGACTTGTTCACTTCGCAATATCACCGCACTCTGAAATCGAGAGAAAATGGTCGCGGCGCACCTGTTGAACAATTTATCAACGGAATGAAGCAGTTGACTTAATTTTTTGTTTGGATGGAAAATTAAAAAACATATTTTAATTCATTAGGTGTAGAACTAATTTTTTTTAATAAAGAAAAGCAAGAAAGGCGAAGAAGTTGTTGTCTAAGCAATACAGTCAGCAAATAGTTAGTTATCTTATTATACTAACCATGGCGTACACAAATATAGTTATTAAAACATAGTTATTCCCACTTAGATGAAAAACTCCTATTTAATGTTTCCAAATATTGGAAATAAATGGTTGTGAAAGGCTGGTAAGTCTGTCTATTATTAAATCAATTTTTCATCTCACATGCCACGCGTACAAGATATCAACATAATCCTCAGTCGAGCGCAAGCTGAGCTTCAATCAATCAACGAATAAGCGTGAAAATAGTTCCAAAATAATCAATGCTCAGACAAAACTTTCAATCATAATTAATCATCAACAAGAGATGAAGCACTTTGTGCTGATCCGAAATGGTTTGAAGAGAATGAGAGAATTTTAAAAGCTTTTGATTTGTTTCTTGTAAATTGTGTGTACTTAACATCAATTATTTCAACTTTTCATCATGCCCCTTTTGAGATCTCGATGGTTAGTTAAATGTGAAGAATGAGTTGAAAGAGCTTCTTCTTAATACACCTTTGTACGATTGATCATGAATTTCTTCAAACCACGAGATAATTAGTGGAATTCTCATTCTATGAAAACATTTTCGTTCGTTTGTAAAATTCTCCTTTCGGTTAGAGAATTGAAGTTGTCAACAATAGACACAACAAAGGAAAGAAGAAATGATCGATTTAGTGGAAGATATATCACAACAAAACGAACGCGTTAGATATTTGAATCTTTCTTTTCATCGGACCATTCTTTTGTGCATAAAGCACATCCAACTGCTTAAGTATTTAACAAAAGTCAAAGATTCTTATTTGATTCATTGAATCTTCTTCAACAAAAAATGAGTTGAGTACAACCATCTTCGAAATTTGAATGACTTCTCATAAAAAATATTTCGATGAGTTCACTCATAAGCCAATTGGCTTCTTATGCAGCGCCCTCAATTTTATGGTTCATCAAACTCGATTTTTCATTGACTAAAAGTAAACTCTTTATAATGGGAAGTGCGTTTAAAGAAATAACATTAAAAATTTTACTTTTTTTTAATTTATCAATAAACTTTTATATTCAATGGTAAAGAAACATCACTAATAATGGTAACACTAAATATTTATTTAATAAAATTGAATTGACAAGAAAACATTTTAAGAGTTTTTATATCAAATTCATTAATATTGTTCGAAACACTTAAGACTTCTTCCAAATTACAATATAAACTGTAACCAGTCTTCATCACTCATAAAATGAAAGCAGATTCAAAATCTCGATTTAAATATGTTGTATCTGTTGCTACAAGAGCTTCAAGAAAATGACTACAATTTATTATTTCCCTTTGTGAGCTTAATTCAATTAATTATCTGCTCTCAAACTTCGTCGTAAAATGTACAATTTATAAATTGTTGACCATTTATATCAATATTGCTCATCTCATCTCTGTAGAAATACGTAGCTCAACTTTACTTCTTCTCTTAGTCTTCTCCGAGTTCTCATACTTACTTTCGTATTTCTTCATACAGTATTTTGTTGGCTTTTTGTTTTGTTGTTCTGTCACACCGAGCACCATAAATAATATTGTCTTATGAATACATTTTTAAATTGGGCACTATTAAGAGTCGTAACTGAAATACGGATGTTCTCTTTTTATTCAATTTACTTTGGTCAATAGAACAGTGACGCGTGCCGAAAAAGAAAGATATTTGAAGCAACTTTTTAACGATCACTCACAAAAACACAAAATTCTTTAACGAAGTACAATTAAATGGATGGTCATTCTGATATCGGGCACACGAATAATATAAGCAGTGATTAAATTAAATTTATGTATCTTCTAGTCAAATATGTAGGAAAGGAATTAATTTCTTAAAGTAGATTACACATGAAACATCACAACATTAAACTAGACATAAGTCATGATTAAAACTTTTCTGCGATTTGATGTCTCTTCAATGTTGAACATGTTAAAGATAAATGAGTAGAAATGTTAGAACAATGCTAACATTCCTGAGGAACCAAATATTTATTCAACACTGAGTGAACATTCACAAATATTGATTCTAATTAAACAATTTTTTATTACTCTTTGCAAATGTCACACATGCAATTAAGGTTGAAGTTTTCTTCCTGGATCGTTGTAGATTCATAAATAAAAGTGTTTAATAATAGAAATCAAAATGATTTATTACTGAATGTAAGAAAATCTTAACTTACGTGATAAACAAAGTTTTCAAAGCAATTTGAGAGAAAGGTTGGATAAAAAAGCGTTTCCTCCGGCCTACAATTATAGTCAATTTCACTTATAAACCGACAGAAACCCCTTCATATCGTTTCCAAAATATTCTTGATAAAATAAAACTTCGACTATTGTTAACATCACTAACTTATGCAGTGAATTATGAGTTAAATTCTACACCTATCTGATGAGATGTCACTTGTACAACTGACAATTAAGCTGCCTCAAATGAAATTTAAATACATTTTTCGACAGGCTTTGATGATTTTTTTAAAATATTGCGCATGTTTTCCGTTATTTGATTAAAAGGAAAATGCTGAAATGATTTAATTAAGAAGGTTTAAATTCCTTTTTTACGTCTGCTTGCACTTAATCCTAGCCCTACTGCTTATCTGTCACCATCTCGATTGAAAAAATAATTCATACTCTCAGTTTCCATTTGAATAAGCATGGTTTGGAAACGCTACTTATGTACATTAAAGAAATTTTAAATAAAAATAACAGAAATTTCGATCATACGTAGGTATGTTCACACAAATTCATTCAGCTTGAAATAATGTGTGCAAATTTTCTTTGAAACTTCAAAGTACTTCGATACTTCAAAAGTTTGACCTCCCTTTAACAATTATTATTGGGACATATGTGGAGCGAAAAATTCTTTCAATTACACTTAGTCAATTTTTCACCTTAGCTACTGCTGTTCAGTAAATATTCCTTTTCAACTATTTTTAAAATCTAATGAAATTCATCGAACTCAATCATTGGTTTTCTTCAACTCTTTATTGGATGTTTATCTTGTAAATTCTGTGAATTGCGTAAAGATAGAAGAAATATAAAAATAATTTGTACGTAATTAGTTTTTGAAGAAAGCTATTAAAGCAGAATTGACGAGGGTGACGCGAAATTTTATTTCTAGTTTTAAAATAATTTATTCATTAAGGAGAATTTCTCTAACTTTCTAGAAATATGACTTCAAGTATTCTCTATGCCAACTCATTTATCCTTTCAGATTTAAAAGTAATTTCTAAGAACCTCTTTCATTTCTTCCAGTTAAATATGAGCCCATAGCAAAGCATAATTTAAAGGAAATATCTTACAATAATTATTTATTTTTAACAAAGTGTAGGTGACGGCTTCAAGGAAGCATCATTCGTAAACTCATGGCAAAATGGGAGAAGCAAAATTAAAACATTGAATTGTAGAAACTTTAAATAGGAGAAATAGAAACCCACACGCAATCGAACTTTTCCATTCATGAAAGCTTCGTTTGATCATACATACACATCTCGATAAATATTTCGAAGAGAGAACAAATATCCTATCTCTCAATCTTCGAAAAAGAAGTGATGAGATTCTTTCTAAAACATTTTGTTGATCCTTTTTATATGAAATATTTCAATGTTTTCGAAGTTATGCTCGTATACATGAAAAAAGTAAAAATTGATGAAGTCTCGAGAATAATTCGGTATAAAATAGTTTTCCATTTATGACATGACCTTAAAGAAAAATAAGTTTTGAATTGTACTTTTAGCACTTCCTTAAACTTCTATTAAAAGTTGTACAAGAAAAAATAAATATTTAATAGAATGAAACATGCTAAATGTGTAGAGATGCTTTTAAGATGTATATTTTTATATATAAATGAGCCACCTACGCTTAAGACATTAGTGTGTGAATTTATTTTCATTCACATGTTTTCTTTCCTCTTGTGCTCTTACAAAGCAAACAAGTTACTTTTTTTCTCGTTGCTCTTGAATGTAACAATATAGTAAAAATATTAGCCGGGGATTTAAGCTTTGTGTTTGCGTTTCTTCTCTTCTCGCTGTCGTTTGTGTCATATATTCCACGCGACTCATGATGTACTTTCGAAGCTGTTTATCATGACGTCACCAATGTATTGTTTATATCCTACGCTAATTTCTCCGTTTGCTCTCAAGAGAGAATTTCGAAATATAATCAACACACAGCTATCGTTGCCGAAAGAGAGAACAGGCGCGATGAAAAAAATCATATGAAAAACAGTAAACAGTCGTGTTATTTGCTTTTCTTGTATGTTCCAACCGACTTAAAATGATCTTTTCTTTGCGCTCAGTGTCTTAGCTATTCAGTTTCGATATATATCTCTTATGAAACGAGAGAAGTGGAAATATTTTTATTTTGTTTCTCCTGTTGAGTGAACGGTGATTCGTGAAAAATTTACAACTTTTTGTATGAAAAACTATCTATTAAACGATACACACGATCTTTTTTCTTTTCTAAAGTTTAAATTAAATAAAAAAATTAAAACAATATTTTTAATTGTGGAAACATTATTTTACTCTCGAGACGATATCGAACGGAAGTAACGAAGAAAAGAATGATATTTAAATGCAATGGAAGTTATTGCGAGCACATTAAAATATCACTGTAGTTACACAAATTAAAGTGAAACTGTATCTTATAAGTAGTAGATATTCAGCAGACGAGGAAAAGTGTTATTAGTCACTTTTTAAAAATATTTGAGTTTTTCAAACACTTAATGTGCTTTAAATTGGAAAATGTGGCTCAAAAATTGAATAAATATTATCTACACCAAAGGCAACAAAAAAAAATTACGATTAAATATACTTCGGATGTCTATTTCAACTGCCGGGTATAAAAAAATCAAATCATAAGAATATCAAATGAACTAAATAAGAATTGTCGTGTCTATTCGGTTTCAAAAACCATAGGAATTAAATACAGTGCACTTAAAAATTAAAACAAAAACGTATCCTTGAATGAGTGTCTTATTGAATAAATAAAAGAGTTCAGAAATGTTTTAAATTAAGTGATTTGAAAGAATAAAACGAAAAACGTAAAAATAATTTGAACTTCCTCTTTTGAGACATAAAAAGTGAAAAAAATATGTATAATTATTTTATCATTTGATACTAGTGACTGTATATGATTCGCATATTGTTCATGCAGCGATAATAATTAATTTTAATTGTGTGCGTCATCTCATTCATGGATTGGAATATTTGTTACTTCAAATAGGATAAATTTATGATAAAAATTAAATCTACGAATTTAGATAGATTATTTTTTGAGAAACAAAAAATTTATGTGATCTTTCTAAAGATTTATATCTTTCAATTATCAATTTCGTATTTTTAAATGGAGCTTGAGTGTGTGAGCTTACACCAAATAATCATTAAATTGGAGATTTTCTCAAAAAAAGGTGTAAAAAATGTTAGCTATGCGTCGCGAAAGTGATAATTTGAACAATAGCAACAACAACGCACCACATAACAGCTATACAACAAATAATCTTCCTGACGATAACAATTTAACGCATTTGAACTATACTCATCCGGTTCACAATTATAGCACATCAAGTAGTTACAGTGGACTCCAAACAAGTAAAATTTAAATGAAGTCGAAGAAAAAGAGCGAGAAATTAATATTTTTAAAAATTCAATTGTCTTAGGCAGTCGACCAAGTACATCAACTTTAATTTCTTCATCCCAAAATCAGTTAGAAGAATATGTTGATATTTTGCAAGTTCAACAATTGCTTCTTGAAAATTCAACTGCTTCAGCTTCAACGTCATCAACAATAAACACTGTTTCTTATACAGCTTCTCCAAGTTCGAGTGCAACAACTCCTTCAACAGTCACTAAGAACATTCAAAGTAGACCAAGAGTTAATCTTCAGAAAGCCGCAGAATATAACCAAATTCAAGGTATGTGACAAGAAGTTCTTATAAGTTATCTTCGTCTTGACCGACGGCTTCCTATGTCATTCCGTCTTAACTTAAACAACAATCAGAGAAAACTTTATTTTGAAATGAAACTTATCAGAAAATTAATAAACTTTCCTTAAATATAGCACAGCCGATTTCTTATTGATTGCAATCTTTAAAACTTGTCTTTAAATGTTATCTTTAGAGAGGATTTTATTGCTAGAATAATTATTTCTGTTTAAAATTATCCTGAAAATCTTAAATAGGTTCCCAAGTTTTGCTTCGATATTAAGAAAATCTTGAATTTTAATGAAATCTATTATGAATATTTAAGTTTAGAACAAAATAGTTTGATTAAATATCATAAATCACATTGTTTAAATTTATATTGCAATAGACCAATTTTCTTGTTTACTTCCATTCATTGGAAATTCACAGTTTTTAACAAAGAAATGAAATAAAATTTTTGTGCCAAAATTTCTCCGAATTACAACAACATCAATTGTGAAAATTATTGTGAAAATACCAGCAATGAAAAGAAAATTATTACATTTGTGTTACTTTATTTTGTTTTGTTGATCATCTTTATGTATTTCCACATTTTAGCTTATTTATTTATAAAACACTTTCAATGATGTTTCAAGAAAAACACAAAACGAATTTTCTAAGTGGTAAATTTTCATATAATATTTACGTTTTGACTTAAAAGTTTTGAAGTTATTTGCTGTGTACATATTTTCCTTAGTGTTTCTTGTCATCAATTACTTAGAATTTGACATTTAATATGAAAATCAGATATAGATTTAAAAAAATGTTGATGAAAAAATGATAAATTTATATTTAAACTTGTATTAAACTTAAAAGAAAATTATCAGTTATCATTTGTTAAACCAAAATTCATTGCACTTGGAAAGACATAGCAAATGCATTTATTTACAAAACAAACATATATTTACAATTTCTTTAATAAATTTCAACAACAAAACTTAAAAGAGAAAAATCTTGAAAGTTGCGCATATAAAAAACCTTTTAATATTTATTTCAATTGATTTTTACCAAATACATTCCATCTAGATACAATGTAGTCAATGTATACAAATTAATAGACGTTAATATGAATTTTATATTTGCTTTATTCCAGGAGAGAGTCCAAATTCTCGCCGGCTGCTCTTTGACTATCCGGGTAGTCCTTATTTGTACGGAAATTATCATCATCCGTCACCAAGCGAAGATTTGCTACTTTGGTTTGGAGGAAACAGCTCGGGTAAGTTAACTCGTTTTGGAAAGCTTTTGAATTGATTTAACAAAGTAGTATCCAACAGATAATTTTCGAAAGATATTGACCAATTCATTGTCCAAAACTTTCGTATTTAAGTAAAAGATTTTGTTTCGTTAAAAAAGCTTAATTTTATTGAAATTATTATTCAGTTCACTAAAATATTTAAAAGAATAAATATTATGGGCAACAGCTGTTCATAGTTTTATAATTCAATTCACTTAATAATTTAAGAATTTCTTTTATTATAAAAAGATTGAATCAGATGCAACTGTAAGAAAATTTCAAATGTTTCAGACTACTTATAAACATGAGATGATTTCTAACCAAATAAGTGTATTAGACCAAAACCGCTTGATCCCGTGTGTTTAATGAACTTTACAAAATTATGAGCATCGCAACAATTTTAGTGAATGATGCTACATTAAAAATATTCGAGTTTCCTTCAAATAAACACACGAGCAAAAATGGTATTTAAAAATACTCGTGATTTTTTTAGTCCTAAAAATAAATCATGTGAAGGTTTTTTTTCTCAATTTTCTCTCATTTGAAACGAAATATAAAAACGTCATAAGTGAATCACTAAAGCAACCCATACTTGTAAATCGTCGGTATACTCTATTATCATCATAATTGATTTGACTGAAACTGAAAGTTCAACCATTTATTTAAAAGCTATATTCAAAATGAAATTTATCTGAGCTTCGTTCAAAATTCAATTCAATTATATTTATTGCTACAAATTATTTGATCATATTTTTCATATCTGTCAATAGAAATGATTGCATCTAATCATTTCAAAAGCTGAATTGTAAGGAGAATGATTTAAATCTAAAATTGAAAAAGAAAAGCTGACGTTCTACAAATTATTAAAATATATATTCTAATTTAGATTTTAATATTTATTAATAAAAAAGAATCTGAAACCCACGTGAAGTATTCTTCGCTAAATTTGATATCTTTTATTTACTCTGTAAGCAATTTATACTTTCGGAGCATTTTCTCCTTTTTCCAAAAATAATAAGAACAAAAGCACAGGTGGAGTGAGGAAGAAGCTGAATTGATTCTAGTTTTCACGTGGTATCTGATGTCATCAATTACTTGCGAGGGTTGAAAGCTACCCTAACAAGTTTCTTATTTTAGATCAATAAGACGAAAAAAATAACAATCTCGCTAGGAGAAGCACGTTATTGCTTTAATGACGTTAAAGTAAAAATGTCGATTTCTATTTAAAGATTTCGGCTTATTTCCATTTTACTTTTTGTTTATTTTTTCTATTTTCTTCCCTTTCATGGCGTGTTCAGCAAAAGTTTGAAAGATAATAATTCTAAAAATGTTCAATTTAAATGTATCATAAGTTGGGACTTACAAATTTCTTACTAAACAAGAACAATGAAAATTCAATCGCCTTAGTTTTATGTGAAAAACAATTTATTTCTATTATTTTCATTAACACTTTCGTAAAGCAACAGTATGTTGTTTACGTTTGAAATATTCCGGCTTGAGAACATGCCAATTGAGCTCAAAAAACTATTTATATCCAACTCAAAATTTGTCGGCGTTCTATAAATAGTGACGGTCAATAAAAAAACACTGGCCCACGGATTTTGCTTCGGGTTAATCCAAATAAAAAAAAATATATAAAAAGGTGTATTACGAAATTCAGAAATTAATATTTACTTTTTCTTTTCGTTGTATATAGACATATATCTAAATCACACCGCTAGAAAAATGTAGAGAGAAATGAAAAGAAAAAGCACAAGATTTTCATTCTAATTATAAGGTATTTGTGCCTGCTATGAATTCTTTGTATGGAAAACGATGCTGAAAATAAGAATAAGAATAAACGTTTCTTTTCCTTTCAACTTTTCAAGACGAATGATGAAAAATTATTTCATATTTTTAGACGGGCGCACATTCACATGATAATTTTTCCTTTGACTAATGCATAAATCGTATTGCAAAAAGCCAGTTTTTCGTTGCACCTTTAATGTTGGTGAAGAAGAAAAATTACTTTCAGTTTATTTTGCATATTTATTCAACACAATTTCTGGAATTATTATTTTTTTTGCTATCTTAATAAGCATAAAATGTCTACCTGATTTGTTTGTTCATCTTCTAAATATACTTGTTGAATACAATGTACAAAAGAGGAAATTTCATAAAAATCTATTTTTATCATGATGTTGTCTCACCTTAAAATGTTTTCGAAATATCAGATTCTTTTCTATGTAAATTAGTCGTCTTCATCATATTCAGAAATTGTATTTATTTCTGAATTGTTATTGGAGATCAAAAGTGAGTGAAATTGAAATAATTTGATATCATTTGAGAAAGATATTTTTATCAATTCTACCCTAAACTCTACACGTTTGCTCCATGTTTGCTCAAGTCGACAATTTACGTCACTAGTCTCATTCCAAAAGAAATCTCCTGCTGGTTCACATGTGACGGACACGAGAACATACATTGAAGC
The DNA here is from genome assembly GCA_900005825.1 of Clunio marinus. Classification (NCBI taxonomy): domain Eukaryota; kingdom Metazoa; phylum Arthropoda; class Insecta; order Diptera; family Chironomidae; genus Clunio; species Clunio marinus. Next base: position 247,929 of record CVRI01000049.1, read on the forward strand.
TTCATTTGTGAATGAAAATTTCTCCTTTAATAGAAGATTTAATTTTCCCCTTTTTTAAACAAAATTTCATTCATAAAATTACACTAACGCTACTAAAAATGACAGTAAAACAAGGACGCATGCTCTCACTGCAAATAATACATTTATTAACGACTACCACAATTTGTGTATCAGTGTTACGTAAAAGCTCTCAAGCGACGATAATAACGCAAACGCGATTTTACATGAAAAATCTTCGGTGGTGGTTCATAGAAAAAAATTCGACAATGCAGCATGCGACGAGCAATACGTAGCGGGTTCATGGTAAAAGGATGGGGAAATGAGAGAAATGGATTTATGAATGAAATGACGTCAGTAAGAAAACTCAATTTTAATGGTTACAAAAAAGAAAGTAAAAATAAAAGCAAGCATAGCAAGACCATATTTTCGCCATTTGAAAAGAAAAGGGAAATTATCAAGAGTTTAGCGGGCAAAAGAACGAAAATCAATAAAGCAAAATATTTTTACTCATCTTAATGGAAAATCAGGCTTAGTATTGTCAATTTCGAGAGCTTTTCTGAAGGCTTTTAAAAGTATTCATTAAAAGTATTCATTAAAAATGAACATCGTCATTTACGAAGTTGATTCGAATTTTCTTCTTCTAATGCAAAATATTGAAAAATTGCAAATTATTATTCAAACTTTGGGAATGCTTTTGAACTTTGATTGATTTTAAGGAATCGAGACAATTTAATAATTCTCATATATTAATTATACTACATCTAATGCTATACAAAAAAGAACCGGCTTTAACTTTATGCTGTGGCTACCGCAAAGTTCATGCTGGAATATTTAAAATGGAATACGTTCTCACATATATTTCTATCGATTTTTCTTTCTGTCTTATGTTTGAATAGAGAATGACTTTGACATTGTATGAAAGCAAGCGTTAGAAAACAGATAGTGCGCATGATCTAAATATTGCCGTTCAAAACCTTGCTCTTGAGACCAAACCAATGCCGGGGCCTTTGTATAGTAACAAACATTTTTAAATGCCAAAGTTTGATCAAAAATTTGATCCGATAACACGATTTCTATTTACTGATATCAGGAATCAACCTTACTCGTTTTTTTTTGCATTTCCCTTTAATGTTAGTATTTAGTTACGTCAAACAGATAAAAGATTTTTACAATTAGTAAACTACATATGGCTTTTTATAGCTTCGAACGCGTATGAAGAACAAAAGACGTAATGAAGAATAAAAATAATAATGATGTGACTTACCGACGATACAATGAAAATCGCACCATTGAAATGGAAGACGATGGAAATGATTTTCTAACGCCGCTGTAAAACAGTCATCGTATAAAAAAAGACGAGAAAAACAATTGCTTATTTTTGACGTCTTAAATCGAATGACCAAAACATGGTGATGATGGATGTTCAAAATATATTTTCTTCAGTCATAGCGATTAAAAGTTTTTGTTTCGAGAGAGAAAAAAAAGTAATTACATTTCAAGCAAGCCCCAACTCGTTTAAGCTACGTCACCGTCGAAATTTTGGCATTGTTGCTTGATTTTCCTAAGGGTTTCAGAAATCTTTCAATTCTATTTTTTTGATATCTAAACATCGATATTTACTAATAGATTTCTTCCTGCTGCTTTGGAAACTTATTTAAACTTGAATAAGGACATAGAAAGTGGCAATTTTAAGTACTCTCAGTGTTTTGATAGAATGTAAAGATGAGGAAAAATGTTAAACTTATTTTCCATCTACATTTCCAAAGCGTATAGATAACTAAATATCTAAATAAATAGAAGAAATTACGAAAAACGACACAGCCAAATATCTCAAATATAAAGTGTTTTTTTTATTTTTCACTCTTAAAAAAGAATTCTGTAAATAAATTTGTCATGATGCTTATGAAAATCAGTGATTTCAAATCACATTTCTTTACGTGCATGACTGCTTTCTTTCTATTAATATGTACAAGAAACGCAACAGGCTTTTGAATTTTGTTTTCACAGAAAATATTTCCGTGCTTGCACACACAAAATATGATGGGGAGTCGTTGGGAATTTTATCACATAGATACGATTTTATTATATGTATGTAGAATCTACATAAATTACATAGATATATCATTTCTTTTGACGAAATAAGAAGGATAAGTTGAATTAATTTATTTTTTATTTCCTTAAGCAACATAAATTAAAAACTTGAAACTAAAAGAAATCTTCATAATACTTTTCCAAAAGACTGATTTTTTCTTTCAAAATAATAAGGAAAAATGTGTTCATAATAACAATGTTTTCGGTTATAAGGGAATAAAATTTTTAAATAATAATTATATCGGTGAAAAGTTTGCGTTAATAACAATAGAAAGATGTAATTAACGCCATTCAATAGTAATCAAATTTACTAATTAAGTTGCATTCGAAAAACATGTGTTATGAGTCGCTTTTGGAATTAGAATATAAAAAAAATATTTAAATGCATAATAAAATATCTCTTTCTACAATAAACTATTTCGATATGATCACTAACACCGTAAAAATTAGTGGCTTCCCTCACATACAAGCAACAGCTTTTTTCTCGTTTTCTTCTTTCACACTTATAATTTCAAGCATCGCGTGCCAAAAATCTTATGACGTCACTCAATTTTATAATGATCTCGGAGAGTGTGTAAGCAATCTATATTACAATATTCATTCATAAAAATATATCAAATAAGTCGCTCTCTCTTCATACCATATACACAATTGCCGTTTTGGTTTCTCTCTTATCGATTTTTTACATGCGGTGGGGCTTCTTGTTCCACGATTGGCTGTTGAAGCTATTTCTCTGCATTCCATCTACGGCTCACTTACACCAGTAAGCTTTCATTCATAAAATCTTAAGCTTGGTATCCGTCGTGCTTCAGTAGTATTTTCGTGTTTGTGACGACAAGTTTGGAAGGAAAATAAATATCTTTAGAACGAAAATATTTTAATAAAATTTCTCAATCAGTCAGCATTCGGTTGAGTAAGCTGAATTATTCAGGTGGTCGTAGTGTAAAACAAACTTCCTTGTGAATCTGTAACACAGTTTTATCTGAAATATTTAAGCTCGTAAATTAAAAAAAAACGTCTTAGTTAAATCACGCATCCACAGTCAAGAAAAGAAAGAGAAAAAAGAAAAAATATCTTCAAGTTGGAAAAAGTGTCTCATGTTAATGAACAATTATTTAACATTTTCAAATAAATCTAAAGTTAAAAGAATTACTGAGAAAAGTTGTAGTTTGAATTTTCCTGCTTATGCTTCAAACTTTATGTTCAACACGAAAAGTTAAAAAAATCATTAATCAACAATTTGATATCTATAAAAATATTATATCAAAAAAAAAGAAAAACATTGAGAAAGAAGTAAATTTTTATGAATGAAAAAAAATAAGAGCGTGGGTTAAGTGAGCCCACGACATTTTCCAAAATTGTGTATGTTAAATAAAATATTTTTTCCATAAAAAATTGAACACATACAGAAAATTGCAAAACTTAAAGCTTAAAATATTCAAATATAAGGTGATAAATAATTAGTTGAGGAGAAAAGTTGAGAGTTTTCTCTCGCTTCGTCAATATTGGATCTTTCTTTCGTAAAGCACGAAAAATTTTCATAACAAAGTGAAGGTAATCGTCATTTCATTTCTTTTTCTCTAGTTTTATTATTATTTTTGTTCAACTTTAAACCTTGTGTAAAATATTTTACCGGCGGGAGAAAAAAACTATTTTTAGCTCAGTATTTTCATCTCCTCCTTAGGCTTTTTCCTAGCGAGAAAAAATATTTAATATAAGCATAAAATTTACTCAAAGGGAATATAAAAGATTATTCATGTTGTTTTCTGATTCATAATCACACATTTAAAACATATTTATAAATTTATTTTATTTTTCTAAAAGAATATTAAAGTCGAAGAATGTTCTTCACTCTGACGCAACGTCAGCAAATTTCGTTTGTTTTTCACAATACCGACATCGAATACTTTAAAAATAACCGGGAAATATTTATGTTTCTCACGAAAGAAGCAACTAAGGAAACATTCTGCGAACTTCTTTGTGAACGTTTCAAAGATAAACTTTAAAGTTAAGCTTATAAATTGCTTAATTACTATTCATGTTGTCACTTTATGTTTTTCTGTAGTTGTTTAAAATAATAAATTTCTCTATTGTGAAATATTTTCACAAGTGGAAATTTAAAAATAAAATCTTTAAAGAATATTTTGATAATTACTGAAAATTTCTATCATTTCTCGAAGTATTGAACTCATTTAAAAGCAAAGATATCAATGAATGTATTATTACGTCAGCGTTGAAGTTTCACAGGGAATTATTATCAAGGTTACGTAGAGATTTTTGTTTGAATGTCTGCATGCATGTCCTTACAGTTAAAACACGGAATACAAACATTTCGTTCCTCCAGTACATATTCAAGCATAGAAGAGAGTTGATGCTTCGTTGTTCGGATCCATTTTTAGACACAAGCTCTTTGATGAGATTTTATCAGGGAAAAGGGATATTACACCCTGCATCGTTCCTAGGGCAGCTTTTGAATGAAAATCCGAAAACAAGCTTCGGAAAGCTTTCTTCAATGAAGTTTTACGAGTCTGCGCGTTTGAGTCACGTCTGCAACATTGATAAAATCATTGATAAAATATTCGACCCAAGAGTTTCATACATACTTATACCCTGCTTTATGATAAGTATAGCCACTTGTTGCTATCATAAAAATCCTCGTTCCTCTTATAAAAATCTAATTTTAATTGATTTCATATTTTCAATACTTGATACACATTTTTTCTTAGTATCCCGTAAGATGATAGTAACTTATCTTACATAATTCGAACTTCCACCTAAACTCCAACAAAGAAATTGATCTAGATTTCCTAGAAAAAAGAAAATGGAAAACTGAGTATTGTACAGAAAGTATACTCAAAATTCATCTATAAACATCTTTTATCCTCTCCTTATCGCCATGTTGGGAAAATGCTACAGAATGAACATTGCGCTTTTGACTTGACTTGTTGATAGATATCAGTGAAAACTTGTAGCAGAAATTAAACACTTGTTGCAACTTTCCCCTCCAAAACATATTTTTGTTATAAGTATATACATCTTGTTTGTTGGATTCAAGCTACTTAATGTCTTCTATGATTGGAGGTTGTGAATGTCGAATCAAAACATTGTGAATTTAAGAAGTAATGTAAAACTTTTAATATTAAATAATTTATCAATTAAATCATAACATTTAGATAATACTAATTTATCTACCTGACTTGAAGAAGGGAATATTACAGAATTAAGGAAAAGCTTTCAAGAAGTAACCAAAATAAATAAAGAGATAAATTAAGTGATCTTAAAATATAATTCCGAAAATGTCGAACTTATTGATTGGCTACGAGATTCAAAAGTGTTTTACATAAAGTTTTCGATTCAAACGATTAGTACATCATCCATTAATAATACAAAAGTTAAAAGAAATGTAAAGTAAAAAATCTTTTTGTAAATAAAATGAAACGACTTCCAAGAAGCCCATCTTTATAAGGAAGTAGAATCGATTTAAAATTCGACAAATAAAAAAGGAAATAACATGAAAAGATATACATATTTGGTGCTAAGCGTCTCTAAAACTTCATCATACTTAATTTTATAATATTAGAACTTGAGAGAAGAATCTTTAATTTATTTCTATATTGAAAGTCATCTTAAATGAACACAGTTGCGGCATTCTTAAATGAGACATAAACAATAACGAAGAACTAAACCGAGATCATCAACATAAGTACAAATTGTGAAAATCAATATTTTCTCTTTCAATTGTCGGCTAGTTTCTTTAATTTAAGCATTCATTATGATAATTTCATTTTGGGAAACAGTTTTGTTACTTTCATATAATAATCAGGAAACACGGTTGCATCATCACCGTGTAAAAAGAGTTGTTAATTAATGCTAATAGAATATTTTAGATAATGACATTATCTGAAAGTTCACTACAAAGAGAAAAAATTAAACTTTTAAGTTTAAACGCCATATGTGAAATTTATTACTCATTCAATAGTAACATTAATATTATCAATAATATTGATTACAACTTAACAGCAGTTATTGAAGTGACAATAATTTTTATTATTTTTTACATCGGAAGAGACAAAATCAATTTTATTTGTGTAGTTCTATTGATCATGTAAGAAAGCAAGTTGAAGTAAAATGTGAGCCGTTCATAAAACATAAATTGTGGCTCTTCCAAACACACATTCATTGTATGCTTTCAACTTAATTACATATGATGTGGTGTCAAGTGTCAATTGTTTCAAGGCACTAAATTATATAATTAAAGAATTCAATCGAATTTTAAAGTCTCGTATGTGTATAACATATATTCGAGTATACATACGTATTAAAAAGAGATTCAATTAATGATTTTTCTTTTTAAGTTTAAGAAACAAATATGAGTTGAGTTTTCAAAAATATTTTTGTTTTGTTCTTCAGGTAGCTCCCAAGCTGCTCCACCACCAACTACGGCCATGATCATGGAAGGATTAGATACTCTTGTGACACCCTCACATCATGCCTACCTATTGACGGAATCAGCAGCAGCTGCACATTTCAATGTGCTAAGCTTTGATACGTGCAGTCTCTTCAAAACAGCCGCTACAACTGCGAGTTCTTATAACATGAACAATAATAACCACGCAACAGTGAACAATAATCATCAGGCTCATCAACAAACTCAGCTGCTTAATAACAATCAACAGCAGCAATTATCTCAGCAACAACAAATGCAGCAACCATCGATTCAACAGCAAAGTCATCAACAGCAACAGCAGCAAGTAACTACAATAGTTACTACAAACAGTGGCAATACAAGCTCACATTCCACAATCTCTATGACTCAGTCAAAATCTGATTCAATCTCCTTGCTGCCATCAACAACCAAAACAACTACTGCTACATCTAGTGGACATCATTGTCACCCTACGTTGAATATACAAGATACACAGCAGCATACCACTGATCGCAGTGTGCAACATCAGCAAACTGGAGATTTGAATACACCTGTGACAACATCTGCTGATATTCCATCATTCTTTGGACCCTCAACTGTTGTTGAACCTCCCATCATTACTGGTAAGTAATTTTATTTATGTTGAACAATTTGTTTACATCATCTGTTGAGACAAATGAAAAGTTTTCTTAAAGATTGTTGAAAGTTTTTAAAATATTTTATTCAATTTTTCTTTTTCCGTAAGTCCATCTCACACCAACTTTCAAATGATCGCTAAACTCGATTTCTGTTTCTTTAAATTTCTAAACTATAAGTTTTTTCCTTTACATCGCTGCTGTTATGATCACATTGAATCAAAATATAAAGAGAAAACTGTGATAGCTGTGGATCTATTCATTTTAATTAAATAACCATCTACTGGGTTTACCAGATCATAAATCATTTGGCAACACACTGAATTAAAATTAACTGAACAAATGGAAAAGAAATTATTATTTATTCATCTCGATGTGCAAGAAGATTTGATATGACATGGCTTGGACATATTCAGAAGCCATTTAATGTTGAAATTAATTGTTGAACTCTCACGTTAACTGCGATTGTGTCATTTTAACAGTCAATCAACAGATTAATATTAAAAGCGTGATTTTTAAATATATATTTTTCATTTTAATTCATATAGGTTCAATCGAATCTGAGGATTTGTCATTGGAACCTCAAAACATATCTAGTCCCGGTAGTCTTTGCAGTCCCTCGAAACAAGAGCGCATCACTCCACCAGCTATCGTCGTCGAAGAAGAAACAAGTAATGCTAGTAACAGTCAATCTCACTCCTATCAACCCGCACAACATCTCAATCATCATCTTCAAACAAGTCACATTAATCACCCACACGATCATCTTCATAACAATCACAATAACAGTCATCTTCATGAAAATCGTCAGCATTCATCAAATCACGATAATTTGCATAACACAAATACACATTCAAATGATCATTATCATGATGGTAAAATTTCTTATCGAGGTGTTTTTGCAACTGCAGGTACAGGATCTAGTCCAAATGGAGGTAACACGGGGACTCATTTTTCATCACATCTTACGATCATACCGAGTCAGATGTCACCACCATCAGCGTCGAGTTTAAATTGGGCTTTGCCAAGTCCCGAGAAAACATTGTTTCAACAGCCAATGTTCAGCTTATTTAGTTCATCTCAAAGCACTTCACAAGCACACTTTCAGCCACAAAATCCTGGTGGTCATCATTCTCATCATCATTATGATGAACGACTACCCCATCATCAAGTCGAACTTCTAGGATTGAATATGGATTCAAGTATTTTGCTTAAACAATCGAATAATTATGGAGCTTGTGTTGTTCCAACTTCACTATCGTCTTTAGAAATTCAGCAACAAGAATTGCATCAATATTCAAGAAACGACAGTGTAAGCGCACCAAAATATCAGTGGCTAGATTCACCAGTTGAATATGGATCTCCGCAACAAAGTCAGCAACAGTTTGGTCAGGAACAATCTGCTTCTTCGGCATCATCGAGTTCAGTATTAATACCAAAACAAGAACCTTACTCTACGCCATCATCCTGTCAACCAAGTGATTCTAGCCATTTACAAAATCAAACAAGTAATCAAGGATCGTACGCTGTTCAATTAGCTGAATATAATCAAGCAACAAGTAAAGGCCATGAGATTCTATCTCAGGTTTATCAGCAAAGTCCAATGCCATTGAAGTTAGTTCCAGTAAAGCCACGCAAGTATCCAAATCGACCAAGCAAAACTCCAGTTCATGAACGTCCATATGCATGTCCTGTTGAAAACTGTGATCGTCGTTTCTCCCGTTCTGACGAGCTTACACGTCATATCAGAATTCATACTGGTCAAAAGCCTTTCCAATGTCGCATATGTATGAGATCGTTCTCACGATCCGATCATTTAACAACTCACATTCGTACTCATACCGGCGAAAAGCCTTTCAGTTGTGACACGTGTGGACGTAAATTTGCGCGTTCAGATGAGAAGAAAAGGCATGCGAAAGTTCACTTGAAACAGCGAATCAAAAAAGAGAAGCTAAATCAAAGTAGCAGCAGCAGTAGTAATAATAACAATCATCACCACCAAACAATCACTCATCATCATATGCAAGAAATTTCAGGAGTACCTTTGCTTTCATCATCGATAAATACAACATCGTCATTGTAGACCGAAGATTCGTTAGTTGATTTATTGCGTTTTGATCGTCAATTATCAGTTGTATCGCTTTCTAACTTTTCTGACGTTAAAGATGACGTTTTTATGGGCTTTATCGAAGAGGATATCAAGCCGACTATTATGCGATATAAAGCTGAAGCAGATGTATCTGATGACGAAATTGATCAAGTTGTCCCGACTCGTTATGAGAATAATGTCATTAACGATGACAAAGATAATCTCGATGTAGTAATTCTTTATTTACATTAATTGATCAAGCATTTATTGGAAATGTTATTTGTTATTCTTAAATCATAAATTCACTCAAAAAAAACATAGAAAAGACATTGAAACAAACCGTAGAACGATCACGAGAACAACTCAAAAGTGCCAAATATTATCTTCATAGCAAGTATAATTTTATTGTTGATTACAATATAAAAAAACAATCTCATCTTGCAATAATCAATAAAGGGAATACTTGGTCAACAAAACGCAATATTTCAATTGACGAATAGTAAATTAAATGAAAGTAAATGAGAAATAATTCAGTACACCTACATCATATACGTACAATATCAATATAATTTGAATAAAATATTTGAGCATCAACAAATGCTTGAACGGAAATGACACAGTTTTCCTTTTCATGAGGCACTAAGTGTCATGAAGCAAAATCTCAATTCACCCGATGGTGTAGAACTAAGAAGATATTTAAAATTTTACAGATTTAAATTACCTCTAATTATGAATCATAATTAACAAGAGTTCCAATGAGAACTCATTAAATTCACTAATCATAACTTTAAAATTCATATTAGATATACCATGCCAAGTTTCTAACAAATGGTAAACATAACTTTACTGTGATCTCATAGAAAGAAGAATAAGGAAATATATTTTTAATGTTTGCGTAAGTTTATACGGAAACTTTTTCCGATCTAACGAAAATTGTCTTTCACCATTGTGGTCTAATAAATTTTTACAATTTATCTATTAAAACATAAAAGAAAAAAAAAACATGAAAAAAAATATTCACAAAAATTTCCTTCTTAAATATGTCGATCGAAAACACTCGTTCACTAAAATGTTGTCCGAATTTCATGAGATTGTTTTTCTTGTAAGACCTAAGAAAATAAGGAAATAAATTATCAAAAGAATTTATAGGTGTACATTTTAAAGTGAATAAGAGACAAAATGTCATAATGTGAGAGACTTAATGGCAAACAAATATATCTGTATGTTTTATCTCTGAAAAATGAATAACATGTTCACCGTATAAGAATTTAATTAATGATAGAGAAAATCTATTTTCACCAAACACACATGAAAGCCATAATAAAATACAAAATGTTAATTTTATATTAAAGATATTTAAGAATTTAAAAACTGCATGTGAGGAAAATATCTAATAATGATTTAAATTTTTTATCTCTCTAAAATGTTCAATGTTTATTAATGTTTAAGAATAAGAATTTTCGAGAAAAAAGGATTAATCATTTTCTCCAAGAGAAATTTTTCCAAACTATTTTGTGCAAATTTTAATTGCAAACAAAAAAATTGGAAATCACTTGTTGTCATGTTGTTTAATTTATTAATGTTTTTCGCTTCTATTTTACTTATTTTCAATATTCTGAAGAAACATTTTCTGCATACTTTCTAATCTATTTATTATGAAACGAAAATATCTAAAAATATCTTCAGGAAATTTAAAGTGCAAAAACTTAGGTAGTTGAGAAGAAAATTATTTGAATTTTCAAAGACTTGCATAACGTTGAAAGTAAAACAAATGGCCTATTGAATACAATGATAAGTACTCTGTCATATGATGATAAGTGGAAATGATGAATTATCTTAATTGAAATCATATACTTTTTGTGCCATTTTTAAACCGAAGCTTGCAACAAAAAAAAAATCAAGTAAAGTAGAAATAGCCCAGTAATACATACATAGTTAGGGAAATGATATATAGCGTGTTAAGGAAAAAGTCAATAGATCAATCAGATCTAAAATGAGTATTTTAAAGATACGAATAATGGTTAGCCATATAAATTTTATGGTTTGGTTCTAGAGTTAAAGATGAAGGGTGATGAATCAGACAATTATATCTTTACAAATTGATTGTAGATAGGACAAAGTCACACACTTTAAAACAGTCGCTGTTCAAGTACATAAAAAAGGAAATTAAAAAAACCAAATAAGTTAAGGCAAAACTACATGTTCCCAGTTTTGACAGTGGTCTGACTGAGTCTTTAAGGTAGACAATATTTTTAAAACTTTTCCTAAACATTCCATTAACTTGTTCTTTTCCTTAATTTATTTATTTATTACTCTCATCTTCTGTGAAAACGTGTCAAAAATTATTGAGCCTCATTGTTCGTTAGTTTTTTTTTTTTATTATTCGTAAGAGAAAAAAGTTAAAAATAGAAAATGAAAAATATCAACACACAAGTTTAAGTAATACGAAATCATTCAAATAGATGTCTTAAAGAAAATTTACAGGTTTAAAAATTCGGCCTTACATTTTTTTACGAAAGTTATGAAAACTTGAGAAAATATAAAATATTGAAACTCAAGTGGAAAGTGACCTAAACATGACATTTTTTTTTAAAATGAATGAAAAATATTAACAATAGCAAATAATGATATTTCCATCCTTACATCTTCATTCTTACATGTCACAAATTTGCAATCAGTGGTAATAGTAAAAACAAGTAAATTCTAACAAAACTCGAAACTTTTTAAACTAAATGAAAATCTGATTGGTAAACTTTTTTACTTTGGTATGTCCCATTCAACTAAATTAATAGTTTTTCATTATCAATAATAACAAATTTTAGGCGATCTAAATGTGTTTAGATCCTCAAGTTTAATTTAATTTAAAAACTCGAAACAAAGCAGTTTTTAACAGACCTAACAACTTGTACGATGATGTGAACATTTCCGTTGATGATATTCTTGATGAATCATTCTTCTATGTAGCTAACATTAGAAGTTTGAAATGTAAGATTAGTTATAAACAAAATTCTCAAATTAGACATAACGAAGTTTTACTTTGCGAGATTTAAATAAAACAAAAACAAAATCTCAAAATTGTGTAACCTTAAGAAATAGGACATAAAATATTATCTATAATATGAACACTTATGTAGTAAACAAAGAAAGCTCTTTTTAAAATGAATCTATATTTTACTGTTTTATGTGTATGTAAAGTTAATCACGTAAAACAAGAAGTGTTAAATCAGTGCTACAAAAATATATCGTCTTGTTTGTTTACCACATTAAATTTCTGTCATCCTTCAAAAGGATTTAACACATTTTTTTCCGATCGTGATAAGAAATAAAAATATCATTTCTTTTCAAGAAAAAGCTAAAAATATAAGTAAATTATCGGTAATATCTACCTAGATTAATTTCTCTTTCGTTTGAATTGATAAAAATAGGTTTTAGACATACGTTTGACTGCAAAACTGTTACAAATCAATTAATTTTATTTCCTCTCATAAGAAATAAGGATGTCATTTATCGAATGAATGTTAATTTTACGATAAATATTTTCGTTATGTCAAATTTGTTTAACGAAACATGATTATTCATATTCTTTGTTAATATTTACAGATAAGTTTAGTGCAGATAAAGTTAAATCTTCTTTAATGTTTAGTTATGGTTTTTTATTTCAATTTGTAACATAAATTTCTTTAAAAGAATAAAATAAATTTCTACTAATATTGTTTTGTTCATTATTTGAAATTTAATAAACATTTTTTAATTCTAAAGTTCATTGAACGTTTCTTTCAGATCGATTTGTCAATAAATTTCCAAATGAGGTAGAAATATTTGAGGATAATTTCAGGAATCCGAAATAAATGCAATTCAATAAGTTAGCAGTCATAAAAGTTTGCATTCATGAAAATAGATATGTCAACGAGTAGATGTTTTCTTATATGGTGTTTCAATATGTTTGAATAAGATTGCAATTGAAGTCATTTCTTTATTTATTACACTCTCCTGTATTCGACCTCACACAGATTAAAATGTTGATATTTGCTGCTTTGTGTCTCTTATTTTATTTATCTTTACTTTGTTTCTTTCTTTGTAGACCTTGGATTTTGTGTTGTTCGCTTCTGATCTTCGGATTCAATTTCAATTGAAACCCAACTCTCTTTAATATCTTTCTTCTCCCGGCCAAAATTACGCTGGTGATGTTAAAGGGCTGAGGTGTTCTTTTAATTAAAATTTATTTATTCACAATCTACGTCAATTCAGTCGATTATTTTGATTTGTTAAGCTTTCTGTTTCACATGAAATGCCAAGAATGGATAGTCAGGTTACATATGAAAATTAAAATGAAATCAATAAACTCAGTTTAACAAATTAAAGATTTATTTCTTAAAGTTATGTTTATGTATTTTGCAAAGGTACAACATTTTTTTTTCTTCTCATAATTCCAAACGGTGTGATGTATGATTGTTGATCTCGAGGCAATCGAGAGCGTTTTTTTATACGCTGTTAAGAAAACGAAAAATTAAAAAAAAATCCCAAATTTGAATGGACCATTAAAATTAAGAAAAGAAGAAGTAAAATACATAATTCTGTTTTGAAAACAAATAATTTTCAGTGTAGACATGTATGAATCCCAGTGAAGGCTGCCAGAGAAGATTTAGGCTAATTTTATCATCTGGAGAACAATTCCCGTCAGTAACTTGTTTGAGCTTCTTAGTTCCATGTTCCTGAGTCTGTGTCTTTTTTCAATGTATTTAAAATAAAATAAGAATACGGAGAACACGAAGCAGATTCAATGAACAAATACTGAAGAAGAATGAAGAGCATTTAAGGTGAGGCCAAACGCTGAAAGAAAAAAATATAAAAAGAAATATTATTGCTGATAATTCCGTTTCAATGTCTGAAATAAATTTTCAGGCTTTCTTTTCTGATTTGATCGTTTATTTCAGTTTTTCTATGTCATCTTTCTTAAGGCATTCAAAAGTCATACTTATAATGGCCTTTCTATACCTAATTAACGATTCATGTTCATATTCAGTTTGCATTATTGTTTCAATGTGACCATCACAAATTTATTGTCAATGCTTTAATCTCAAATTTTTATATTCTTTTATAAGACAAAATAAAGCACTTAGTTTTAAAAAAGGAAGAAGCATCTGATTAAGTGATGTTACTGTTCGACCTATTATCAAACGCAATTCTGTTGAATTAACATTATATTCTTTTAATTAAAATATAAAATTATGAAAATATTAAAAATTCCTCAACATGAGTTTTAAAAATCGAAAACTTCAGAGGGATCACACCTCATTTATATTTTATTCTATATTGTGACTCAGCTGAGTGATTTTAAACTACATAGATATCCACATAAAAAGTCTACATCTCGAAAAGTTAAAATCATCATCAGTTGTAAATAGAAGGTGTTTCACAGAGATACTCAAGAATATATTCGTGTCAAACTAAAATAGAAGTCATTGATACTCGTTCGTTATATCTTTCTAAGTTCTTCTTTTTTTGTTCATTTCTTGATTTGACATGTGATCAGCTGACTTTCATTTCAAGATATTATTGAGTCATCGATTTCCGATTCTTTTTTAAGATACTGAAAATCAAGAAAAGAAATGTCAAGCAATCAACGATTAGGAATCAAACAGTAGTCTTGTTTTAATATTTAATTCATTCAGGCATAAATTTATCATTATTTTTTTAATAAAACTTTTATTCGTTAATTTATTCTTAGTTTACATAATTTTATACAATAAATCTTAAATAAAAGCTTATTAATGAAAGCATTTTTGTTCATAAAGTCATTCGATTTAAAATCTACAAGCATTTTTGATTTGTGAAGTGTTATGATTGATGTTGGAGATTTCAAGTTCTTAATAAAATAATCACAAGCACCTCTTAAGCTTTTTAACTTCCTGTGAAATGAAAGAAATCTTAATCTTAAATTTCAAGAAATAATTTATTTATGCAGATATTCATTAAAAAGTGCAGAAATATCTTTTAATATTGCAATGCATTCTTTGAAGACAATAAATATTGATCTTTGGCGTTATTGAACAAACAATGTGTTCTTTATTTTGACTAGCATAATAAAATGAAAATAATTATTCAAGCTGGATGCCTTGAATCCAAGATGACAAATCACTGCTGTCGTTAACCATCACGATTTCTTGAGGTGACTCGGGTGTGTAGATAACTTGAGCAGCTGAACGTCCACTCAAATATGCACCATGAACAGTACTATAATAAACTGGAGAGCAATGTTCACCAGCGAATAACACTGACGGCTGGAATGTATTTATTATAACAACCAGAATCTGATTTAATTATTTTCAAAAAAATTACCTTAGATTGTTGACAATTCGAGAACAGTGGTTGGGCAATATTTTCAATGTCTTCTTGTGACGCGCCTACAGCTATTGAGGTATAACTGCCACGACTGTATGTCTGACTTTTCCAAGTCGTTCTAATACATTTTATTGGAGCTGGAATGCACGGATCTTTAAGGAATTTTTTAAGGAGCTCTGTGCATTTATCCGAAACTATTTTATCGTCTAATGTTTCCATATACTCAGCTTCTTTCCCACTTATCCAACCCAGAAGAAAAGTTTCACTTATTTTAGAGAAAGAATAAATTTTTCTGTACCAGAAATTCTTGATTTGTTCTTCTGTACTTTCTTTTGATTGCACATCATCGTTCCACAGCAACAGAATTTCACTAATATCTTGATTTAAAAAAGGCCGATCAAATTGCAGAAATATTTTATTCACAGTCCCGTAAAGAAGATTTTGTATCGATTCTTGCTTGTAATCCGGCAGTGGGGGGTCAAAAAGATTTGGAGATTCTTTAAGTACACCCAAAGGAATTGTACAAATCACATGATCAGCAAAGAACTCTTCATTTGTCTCGCAAACTATTTGCACTCTTGAATCAAGTTGACCTTGAACACAAGAAGATCCTTTAGCATTTCCACTTTCAGAATTATTTCCATCACTATCTTCGATTTCCTCAGGAATTTGATTAAGTCCACTTGGGCTTGTTATTACAGTTTTCTTCTTCTTCCACTTTATAGTTTTCACAGGACAGTTAAGAATGATAGCTTCTTGTGGTAAATTATTTCGCAAAGGTGTCAGGATTGAACTGTAACCAGACGGTAAAATTATATTCCCTCCTTGTAGTTCTGTATAACTTCCAAGCTCTAAAAGATCTAAAAGTTCATTGAGAAATTTAATTTTTAAATCATTTCTTTTCTTTTCGATAAATTGATTTAGTATAGTTACCAATTTCGTCCATTGAATGACAGCCAGTTATACAACATTCGCGTTTTAACAGACATTTAAAAATCATTTCACGCAGATGTTTGTCTTTGTCATTACTTATTGATTTAAGATAGAGATCAATTTCAAGTTGGATATGTTGACCCACCGAAAAAATATTATCTGAAAATGAAAATCTTTGTTTTCTCTCTAAATTCTTGCTCAGTATGAAATGTACTAACCCGGTGGAACATACTCGGCTAAAAAATATTCTTCACATCTTCTTAAGAAAACTAAATAAGCTTCGTAAATTTCTTGAAGAACTTCGAAAGAAACTTGTTTTCCATCCTCACTAAGTGCAACAACTCTTCGATGTTGTGGAGTTTGCAGAATATCAACGAGTCCATGGCTCATTGCAAATTCAAAGATGGGATTCCCAAGAACTCCATGAATCCAATTAGCTCCCATTTCAACTTTTTGTGAACCCAATTCGATTGAGTTTATTCGTCCACCAATTCTGTTTCTTGCTTCAAGGATTACGAAATCGTCTAAACCATTCTTAATCAAACTGTTGGCAGCACTGAGACCAGCAGCCCCAGCCCCTATTATCACTACACGATACTTTCTTTTGGTATTTTCATTTTTAACATTCATTCTTATCTACAAGAATAAATAAACACTTTTTTTATTTGTTTTGATTTTATCAAAACTTATCAGAGAAAGATGGGCAAAGCGAATTAAAAGTTTTTTACCCCCTATGATTTGAATTTACCTGGTTTCAAATAAATACCTAATTTGATATTTTTTCAATATGATTTTATGACACAAATATTTGAGTAAACAACAATGAACATTTTAACTTCTTATTCGGACATTCTTAACATTATTTTATTTACAAAAAATCATCTTTGCAATAGTTCATCAAATTTCTCTTATACTATGTCAGTGACATTTTTAATGTTGTGTGACTTTTCGGCACTACATGAAATAATTGCAAGTCACATCTCTCAACTGTTTAAAAATATGTCAACTTACACTTGATAATATTATATTAAAATGGAATTCAGTTCAACACCAGTTAAACGGATCAGATTCCGAGGAGATTCTTTTCAAGCTGAAAATGAATTTCTACTTGATAATGATAACACTGAAGACTTTCACACTTTCAAAAATGGAGAAATTCCAAAGGAAAATGGTTTGTTTACATTTTTTTAACATTGAATGACACGTAATAATTTTCTTTTATGTTTAGAACAAGCAAATTTCGGACTGCTAGATTTTTTGAGAGTGGAGCTCAATCGAGGCTACTGTTTAAATCATGACGAGGAACGATATACTGCAAGACGGGAGAAAATATATTCATTTATGAAAATACCTCGAGAGTTAGAAAAGTTTCTTGCATACGGCTGCATGCAATGTGCTGATTCGTTCCTTTACATCTTCACTTTCCTTCCTGTTCGATATATAATGGCATTGTGGGCTTTACTCACAAGACCTGTGATTAGATGTCTGAGAAACAGAAGAGACTATCAGAGGCTTTTATCTCCAGCTGAGACTTGTGATTTACTGAAAGGGACCTTGTGGTTCGTTGTAAGCTTTGCTCTTCTGTATGCTGATACAAACATGTTATATCATCTTATCAAAAGTCAGTCGATAATCAAACTTTACATGTTCTACAATATGCTTGAGATTGGAGATCGATTGCTTTCAGCATTTGGACAAGACATCATTGATGCACTTTTTTGGACAGCAACCGAACCTAAAACTCCTCACAAACGACATTTGAGTGTGTTTGCTCATTTTCTTTTCGCCATCATTTATGTTCTATTGCACAGCATTTTAGTCATGTTCCAAGCGACTGCTTTAAATGTTGCTATAAACTCCAGCAACAAAGGACTTCTCACCATCATGATGAGCAATAACTTTGTTGAACTGAAAGGAAGCGTTTTCAAGAAGTTTGACAAGAACAATTTATTTCAACTGACTTGTTCGGATGTCCGTGAAAGGTTCCATCTATCAATTCTCCTTGTCATAGTGATGATTCAAACAATGCGTGAATATAATTGGAAGAGCGAACAATTTTTTGTCATGCTTCCAGATTGTTTCTGGGTGATGTTCACTGAATTTATTGTTGATTGGATTAAGCATGCGTTTATAACAAGATTCAATGAAATTCCTATCGACGTTTACAAAGAGTACACAATAAGTTTGGCTTATGATGTGACTCAGACAAGACAAAAACATGCGTTTTCGGATCACTCGGACCTTGTTGCAAGACGAATGGGTTTCATTCCTTTTCCACTTGGAGTCGTGTTAGTTAAAGCTTTATATCATTCACTTTCTTTTACAAATTTCGGCTCTGCTGTGCTGTTTCTTGCTGCTTACTCTTGCTTATTTTCATGTCGTGTACTCAACACAATTTGTACACTTGGGAAAGCTTGTGATATTATGCAAAAGCACGAAGATGATAAAATTGCTGAAAAGTTTTCAAATCAAACTCCAGCTTGTTCAATCATCAAATCTAAAAATGTTTCAAATGGCAAAGTTGATTCCTCAACATCACCTTTGCATAGAACATCTTTAATTAATTCACCAGATCAATCTCCTGTAATATCATCAACAACTCCAAGTCCAATCCGAATTATAAATGTTCAGTCACCGTCATCGCCGTCTCCTGACGACAAACGTCTTAAGCTTGACTCGTCACTTGGTGCAACTGCGTTGTTCTCTAACTCAGACGTAGATCTTGAAGACATGGGAATACTTAATTCAAAAGTTATTGAACAAACTGTAGAAGATAAGATTCAATCAATAGACGATTCATTAAGAGCAGGAAGTGAACCTGACTTGGCGAATATTCCAGTAGAATCTTCATTAGAGGAAGATGAATTGCAGCCCACACTCAATAGAAGACGCTCTCATAAACGTTCTGAAAGTGAACCTTTTATTCAAATCGACACTTCTGCTAATCCAGATCGATTATAGCATTCATTTTGGATAAACATTCTATAAGCTATGAACCAAAATTTTGATAGAGAAAAAATCACCATGATAAAATGTGATAGATGGAGATCAAAAATTAAAAATATGAATCGTCGATTGTTTTGAAACTCAAAGCGATATTAAATACCTAATTAGAATGTTCTAATTTGTCATTCTCCTAATTGGTTTCTGGTATTTTTTTAGTTCGTTTATATCGAGAAAACAGTGAAAAAAGTTTATCTCAAATTATAGATAAGCATCCGAAATTTCGATCCATGCACTTTCAAATATAAATTGTAAACAATTGGATATTTGCCACATGTCACTTTTAATTTGAAAAGGTGTTGATGACTATTATGCCATATACATAAAATATTTAAACAAAGTAATAAACATTCAAAATTTAATTAGAGTTGTTTTACTTTGATATTACATTGAATAACAATTGTAAGTTTGTTGTAAATTAACATAGATATAAAATAAATAAAAGTTGCACTTCAATTCAAAGGCGTTTATCTACATAAGTCAACATAAGTAAGGTTCTTTTCTCATAGATTATTGTAAGTATTGCGTTGATCAAACACTGCTTGGAGATTTCGAGTCAAGCTTTGAGTGTAAAAACATCATTTTCTCTGGTTGTTTACATTCGATTCTCTCTTTTTTTTTCAGTTTTCTCCCAACATCGCTCTCGGTAAGTCGCGAAAACGCGTTCGTCTTAAATTCAATAACTTATCACGGTCAAAAGATTTTTGTTTAATTTCTTTTATTTAATTCTTTATTTTGAACATTCTGAGCATTAACATCTGCATTGACAATATTGACATCAAGCTCAAAACGAAAATATTTAAGATTTTGTCGGGAACAAACTGCGTAGCTATTGAAAATGTTGGAATAAGAAAAAAGAAATTAAATATTCTCATAAAAATAGAAAAAAAGAGTTTTTTATACTTTTTACCACAAAATTTAGGAAGCATTGATTGTTCATTCATCATGTCTTTAGTACTTTTAATTTGTGATTTAAAATGAGGAAAATTCATCATGAATTTTTATTTGTTTACAAAAATTTGTGTCATTACAAGATGGAAAAAATAATTGATTTTTGTAAAGTGGAAAGGTTTAACTTCTAGATTATCAAATTGGATTTAAAAGATAAGAAGTTTAGTTATATTTATAGATGCATTAAATATCTACAGTCATCATCTTATTTCAACTAAAGCTTGTTCTGTCAATTGAGAAGCTTAAGTAAAATCAATTACGCTTCAAAAAGCGCGTACGAGATTGTAAAAAACTAAATATGCTGCCTCAAGGTCATGTGGATAAAGTTCAAGGAATTTATCTGAAAATTAAATTTTTTTAATTAGATTAATTGCTTTGGAAAACCATTTTCCATAAGAGAGGTCAGAATTTATATCATCGTGTCAAAACCTTTTGATATTCGTGATGATTTTGGAAAAAAAACACTAACAAATATGTAAAGATTTATTTTTGTCACTTATGTAGTTTTGGGTGTAGCCGTGAAAGCAGCTCTAAAATAATATCAAGAATGTTTTTATGGTGTCTTGATAGAATAAGCAGTAAAAGTGAATCATTTAAACCGGCATTTCATTTTTAATTATGCAAATAGAAAACGTGAATTAAATTAATTGTTCTCATCTGTCTCGAATTTTCACAATTCTTCGTTAAATTTTAAAATGTTATCCAAAGAAATGACTCTGACTAACATCAAACATTGATATTTACAATATTATTACTTAATAATCATAAAGATATTAACAAAACATTTAAAAATAGATATTATACAAGCTAAACTTCAAATGCAATCATCGCGATGAAACACAAAAGTTTGACGATGATATCATCGACAAAGAGTAGCAATATAATTTTCTTTTCATCAACGTAGTGAGTTAGATTGTGAATAAGCGATTGAGTATACAAGTAAAACGATTTTTAAAAGTTTATTTCGTATATGAAAAAAATACAAGTTTTTAATGTTTTGAGTTTTAGACTAGACGAAGAAGTTTTAATGATTCGCCGATACAAACAAAACCTCGCTGAAGATTGAAAATGTTTAAATATTTGACAACTAATAGCATTGAAAACATTCATCAGAATACCGAGAAATGTGCAAGGCACAATTCAAATATTTTACGAAAATTTTGTTGATTTTGATTTCATGAATTATGAGAAAGTTTTGAGGAAGACCATTCTGCATAATATTTCTAAAAGATTTTAATTTTTTTCACACAGCATCATCATTGAAGATTCATTAATCTTTGATTCAAAAGAAAGTCTTGTGTGGGAACTTTGAAGAATAAATCATAAACCTGAGAACAAAACTATAGAAAAAGATCAAGATGAGGTTTGTTTACTAAAAGAGTAAAATCATAATTTTAATGAGCAGTTAAATGCTTTTATTTAATTGTTGAAAAATTGGGAATTAATACAAATCAAAAAAGGGGATATTTAGGAAACTCTTCATGTTAATAATTAATAATTCACATATTCACATTTTGTCATTTCATTTTATTTACCAAAGAATTATTATAAAATCCCAATTCATAATTAATTTACTTTGTTATTAATTTTAGTGAAACTGACGACCTTTTAAGTGGAAAAGAATTAAAAAGCAATCTCGACAGTGAAATTGCAGAAGCATCAGCAAATATTGTGACAGATAAAATGTCAAACAGTAAAGAATTAAGCAAAGAAAAAGCTGATCTTAATGAAAAAGTCAACGATGGCAGCATGTTTTCAATTATCTACTCGACTGTCAAGAAAGTCGCAATCGTTGGCGTGGTTTACTTTGTTGGGTATATGAATTGGAGCTTTGCGTGGCTGTTATGTCCTTTAGTGTTCAGTGTAGTACGAGAACAATATCGTTCACAACATGAAATAAGAAGAGCTGTAGCGAAAGCGAGTGCAACTTCAAGTGACAAGGAAGTCATCCTTGCTCGATTGAATGATTTGCCAGCTTGGGTTTTCTTCCCCGATATTGAACGTTGCGAATGGTTGAACAGAATCCTTAAACAAGTTTGGCCAAATGCAAATCATTACACAAGATCTCTCATCAAAGATAAAATCGAACCAAATGTACAAAAAGCTCTCGCTGGTTACAAGCTTAATGGCTTCAAATTCGATCGAATTATTCTTGGAACGATTGTAAGTTTTTCCTTCTTTTTCATTATTTAACATGCTCAATTTATTTCCACCCTCCCCACAGCCACCACGCATTGGAGGTGTGAAAGTTTACGATAAAAATATATCGCGAAATGAAGTCATCATGGATCTTGATTTATTCTATGCTGGTGATTGTGACATAAACTTTGTCCTTGGAGGAATGAGAGGAGGAATTAAAGATTTTCAAGTCCACGGCACCTTGAGAATCGTCATGAAGCCATTAATCTCACAAATACCGCTGTTTGGAGGAATGCAAATCTTTTTCTTAAATAACCCTAATATTGATTTCAACTTGGTTGGTGTTGTTGATTTATTGGACATGCCTGGACTAAGCGATCTCTTACGTAAAATCATCGTCGATCAAATTGCAGCCTTCATGGTTCTTCCTAATAAGTTACCAATCATTTTAAGTGAAGAAATCGAAGCTCTTTCATTGAAAATGCCTGAGCCTGAAGGTGTGCTTCGTGTTCATGTTGTTGAAGCTAAAAACTTGATGAAAATGGACATTGGCATGTTGGGAAAAGGAAAGTCCGATCCTTATGCAATTGTCACTGTTGGTGCCCAACAATTTCGTACACAG
Organism: Clunio marinus; assembly: GCA_900005825.1. Taxonomy (NCBI): domain Eukaryota; kingdom Metazoa; phylum Arthropoda; class Insecta; order Diptera; family Chironomidae; genus Clunio; species Clunio marinus. Next base: position 271,160 of record CVRI01000049.1, read on the forward strand.
GTGAGACTTTGAAACGCATTAATAAGACATTTCTTTATTCAACTTAATATTTACAGATTATTGACAACAATGTCAATCCTAAATGGGACTATTGGTGTGAGGTGAGTTGAGAGTGTTCAATTCCTTTTCATTTTTTTCATTTCATTACACTTATTTAGTCCAGAAGTAACCAAGAAACTCCTTGATAAAAAGTACAGTGAAAACATAAAGAAGGGTTTTGATAGACAATAATATAATTAAATATTCTTTGATGATTTCCTTTTAACCTTATCAGCTTTTTTGTGTTTATTTGATAATTAAATTTATCAATGTGCCAAAAATTTATAAGGCGGAGTGTTGGTGATTCAATTACAAATATCTCGTTTTTATTAATTATAATTCTTCGATAAAGAGTCTAATAGATATTTGATAGATATGTAGGTACCTTAGCTGTTATCTTAAAAATATTTTTGAGTGATTTTTTTTTCAGTGTTCCAATTAATTTTTAGATTTTTTTCGACAGTGTGCACAAACATGAAACTCATTTTTCAACTATCACTGAAATATTTATTATCAGAGCTTGAATGTTTGCAAGCAAACACAGAAAATTTAAATTCCGAATGCTTTTCATGGCTCTTGTTTAACAGTTCTTATGCTTGCGATTTTTCCCCGTCATTCTTTATCGTGAAAACAAAGCCTCTTCTTCTATCTCTCCTAATTTCATGAATTGCTATGTATTTTAATCTTGTTTTGTTGATTTATTAAACTACTTTAATGTGAAACTTAAAATTAGGCAAAAATTCACGCTGAATCTGGCCAGACATTACAATGCAATTTATACGACAAAGATGATGCAAAGGATGACGAAATGCTTGGAATGTACGTATTTTCAAAAGTCACAATTAGATAAATAAAAAATCAAGTCTTATTTCTTGTAATTTACAAGATAGGAAAGGGATTTGTAAATAGCCTCGAAGTTTGATATTTAATAATCTTTCATTTCACAACTAATCTCAGGTAGTTATTTATTATTTGATATCGACTTTGGGGCTTTTACACTTCTTCTTATGATCTTTGAGTTCAATGAAATCTCTTCTTTTAAAATATTTGTTTGTAAGTAGATAAATAAATTGCTAATATTTATTAATTATTTAAAAGAAGGAAAGAATGATAGATAAAGAGAATGCGCTTTGATTGTGAATCTTCGGAACATTTGAAAGCATGAATTGTTATGTTGTTAGTCCTATTTATGTAGACATTTAAACATTCTCATCATAATCATCTACCTGTTTCTGTTCACTTATAATCTTATGACTTTTATTATTTAAAAGTTAACAGAGGTTTATTTTTGTCTAAGATTTATTATTATCTTTTCTGTTTTTATTTATTATTATGGTTAAATGAACTAAGGCTGAGATTAATGAGACTCTTGTACAAGAACTGTTAATTACATTATGGGACTACGATGGATTTTTCCCAGGAGTACAAGGGGATGATTTCTTGGGCCGGTTAGTTGTTTGAAAGTTGAATATGTTTTCTTCCTGAATAGAACATCCATAAAAACAGAATTAAGAATCTGTGATGAGTTCCGTTATTGTTTTATTCTACTCTCAATTTAGAGAAATGCTTTTTATATTTTCAAAACATTTTTGCATGCAAAAACTAACATTTTAATTTAATACAACAATCAATTGGACAAATTGGAAATGTTTAATTAGAGATAGGTAGGATAATATTATAATTAACTTGTTTTTCAAAACATTTGAAAGTGAAAATTATTTTTGTTGTGAACTCGAAGTGATCAATAAACGCAATGGGTTCTGTAATATAATGCTTTATTAATGTTACTTGTTTCGTGGTTCACAAACTACTGAACCACGATGGGGAAAGGTGAGAGTAAGAGAAAACAATAATGAGAGACTAATGAGAGAGAGAGTATATTTATGTGGTGAGTTATCACATTCTTCCCCTTTTAAAATCGCAGATAATCTGGAGCTTGACCACGAGTTGATCGAACTGGGTATCTTGGTGTGATGTTTCCATTTCCATTAGAATCGTCATTTTGATTTGATGAATCGTCCTCGTTTACCTCGTCGTTATCCAATGCATCTTCAAAATTTGTAGAATCATTAGATATGTTATCATGATTGATTTGTGATGAATTGTTTAAATTTTGTTGGATTTCAGGAAGCTGTTGAGGGATTATTATTGGTTCAATTTCGTCATCAGAAAAATTCAATGGATCTTCAGGAACATCGAATAATTCTTTTAATTCGTTTTTTGTATGTCGAAACTTAAGTTGATTAGCATGTGCTTTAACTTTTCTTTCTCCAAATGTGCCTTCAATTTCAGCTTCATAATCTACCAAACCAATTTTTTTTGTAATTTTTCCGGCCACCCATTTCCATTTGTCATTTGTTGAATGAAGTTGATAATAAATGGGGTCATTGATTTGAAATTCTTTCCATTTAGCACCGTGATGTCTATTGAATTCAGTCTCCATTTTAATGTTTCTTTCACATTCTTGTGAGCTTCTTGGCTTAAGTAAATCGAGCTTTGATTTTACTTCGCGACCAGTCATCAATTGAAATGGTGACTTCATTCCAAGGTTGTAGGAAGGAATGAATCGATAGCTTTGGAGAAATTCACGAAGTTTTTGGTCGATATTTCCTTCTGCCTTTTTTAATCCGGTCTTCAACAAATCAACAAATCGTTCTGCTTGACCATTTGATTGTGGACTATAAGTTGCAGTTGTCAAATGTTTTATGCCGAGAGAGCCACAAAAATCATTGAATTCTTTTGATGTAAATTGTGTTCCATTATCTGTTACACAGACATCACATAAACCATGACGAGCAATAGTATCTGCAAAAAATTCCACTGTTTTTGCTGATGTGATCGAGTTGGTTTTGAAAACTTCTGGCCATTTACTGAAGGCATCAACAATTACAAGGAAATAATTTACACCGATTGGGCCAGCATAATCAAGATGAACTCGTGACCAAGGTTTTGATGGAATTGGCCAAGATTGAAGCGTACATTTCACCGGTGTTTTTGTTGAAGTTGAACATTTCTCGCAATTCTTAACCAACTTCTCAATGTCTTTGTTTATGCCTGGCCAATAAACTTTTGTGCTGGCAAGAAGTTTAGTTCGAGATTCGCCTGGATGTCCTTGATGCAAATCGTTTAATATTTTATCACGAAAAACAGCTGGGATAACAACTCTTTCGCCGAAGAAAATACAATCTTGTGTTACTGTCAATTTATCCCGATGTTCGAAGAAATCACTGACTTGCGAGTTACTTATTTGTTTCTTCTTTTGAGGCCAGGAATCGTTAATGATAAGCTGAATGACTTGAGATAATTCTGAACTACTTTTAGTTGCTTTTTGAATTTCTGGAAATGTTATTGGAAGGCTTTTGGCAGTATTTATAGCAAAACAATGTAGATTTTCTTCGTTGAAATCGTTTTGAATGCTGACATTTGCTATTACTTGGTCCTCATGTAGATAATTTTGAGCTTTTATAAGTCTTGATATCATGTCCGCGTAACCGAAGCTTTCAGTGCTAATATATTTGATATTGAAATCATATGCCATGAGAATAATTGCATATCTTTGAAGCCGAGCTGCGGTGTACATTGGAATTCCATTTCTTGATCCAAATATAGCAAGAAGAGGTTTATGGTCGATATGAACTTCGAAATGTCTACCGTAGATGTAAGGATGTGCCTTTTTTAAACCGAAAACTAAAGCTCTGGCTTCTTTATGTCCTTGTGCGTAGTCCTTCTCCGCCGAATTAAATGATCCAGACCAGTGCATGATTGGATGAAGCGTTTTATCTGGAAATTCATGCAGTAATGAAGCTCCCATTCCATAACTTGATGCGTCTGTTGCAAGGATAATTTTTTTCTCATGATCGTAATGAGTCAGTACTAAATTTGAAGAAAGAATGTTCTTTAACTCGATGAAAGCTTTGGCATGTTCACTTTTCCAATCAAATTTTGTATCTTTTCGAAGCAAATTATCCAATGGTCCTCGTATTTCTTTCATTCCTTTAACAAATTTGCCGTAGTAATTTATTGCTCCCAAGAATGATCTTAATTGTGAAATGTCGACTGGTTGCGGTAAGTCCTGAATGCTTTGTAATTTGTCAGGATGTGGACGAATACCAATGTTACTGATTATGTGACCACAAAATTCGACTTCTTCTTTACCAAATTCACATTTATCTACACGAAGTTTGAAACCGTATTGCTGGATTCTTTCGAGAGTTTCAAAAAGTTGTATTTTGTGATCTTCTTCGTTTTTACCGGCTACAATCATGTCATCGATGAAACCAAAAGTATTTACTCCGCTTAACATTGTGTCGATTATTTGTTGAAAAATGCCTGGTGCTGTTTTTATTCCTTGTTGAAGTCGATTAACTTTGAATAAACCGCGATGAGTGTTAATAGTCATTAACATCTGAGCGTTACAGTCAACCGGTATTTGATGGAAAGCATCAGACAAATCAATTTTGCTAAATATTCTTTTTCCTGCTAATCGTGTGAAGATTTGTTCCGGAGTTGGTAATGGATATTTGTTTGGTTCTAAATTATCATTGAGACCAGTAGAATAATCTGCACATATCCGAATTTTTCCGTTTTTCTTCTTGACCACGACAATTGGAGCTGCTGAATCGGAGTAATCGATTGGTGTAATTACACCTTGATTTTGCAACCGTTCTAACTCTGTTGATATTTCATCTGCTGCCTTGAACGGAACTGGGCGAGCCTTGCGAAATATTGGTTTTGCTTCTGCTTTAAGGTTTAATTCTGCCTTAATTTTTGTGCAACAACCGAGACCGTCGGAAAAAAGGCGAGGAAATTTCTTTATTATTTCTTGAGTCAAGTTGCTGAGATTGCTTGCCTCAATTTTATTGCAGAAGTGTTGAATCGGTTGCGACCATAAATCCAACGAAGAAATCCAATCGATGCCGAAAAGATTTAATTGAAGTGGTGATACGTAACAGTCAACATATGCTTCTTTGTTATTGAATTTCACAACGCAAGGAAAAGAACCGAGTAGAGGGACTTGATCGCCTGAAGCACTTCCTGCTCGTTTGTCATTATTTTGAAGAGTAGGTTTGCCAAGTGTTGCCCAATTTGAACGGCTAATAATTGTTATATCGGAGCCCGTATCGAGAAGAAGTTTAATTGGTGCACCGTTGATATTTGGAAGAACAAATTTTCTATTTTTACTTATGTTGTCCTTTTCTGTAACGTGATTTGTATTTACTCGCTGACGTGTTTTCTTTAAAAAATTACAGTAGCCTTCTTTATGACCTTCTTTTTTACACGTTGAGCAAGTTTTATCACGATAATCGCAATCTTTATTCCAATGCAAGCCTCCGCAATATCTACAAGGATAGAATGGACCGGCTGGACTCGATGGTTTTGAAGAATTTGCGTTAGAAAAATGATTTGATTTTCCCGATGAATTTGTAGAAGACTTCGATTTATTTGAAGATTTTTTTCCATCGGTGTAAACGTTATTGACATCTGTTATTGTTGCTGAGTCGCTAACAGTTGATTTATCCTTTTTAAGACAAATTATTCGCTCAGCTTCATTAATCAAGTCTTGTAAGGTTAATTTAACAATTGCATCCCGAGCGGCTTGATTAGCGGCTGCTTCAATTTGAACGTACTGCGTGTCGATTTTATTCAAAAGCTTTTCGAGAATAAGTGAATCTTTCGAACTTTTCAAGCCACTTACAAAAAGAAGAACTTTTAAATCGTTTGGGGTACAGTTAACGATATCAAATTTCTCGGCTTGCTTATTAACCCGTGCTGAATAAGTTATAAAATCTTCGGAATCTTCTTTTGTTAAATTGAAACATTTGTGACGCTGTGAAAATTTTGTCTCCTTATATCCGAAAAGTTTCTTTAATTTAATCGAAGTCTCAACTAATGTTAGCTCGTGAGGTTCTTGAGGAAGAATTGAATCGGCGTAACGTTGATAATCCGATTGTTGAAACTTCATTAATAACAGACGAATCTTCATAGCTTCCGACAAATCGTTAGCCTCTGTTGTGAAAATCGATCTATAGCGTGCATACCATGTTTCAAATATTCCATTATTCTCAGGATCATATGTAAAATCAACCATCGAATCTGCTAAATCTTTAATTTTTCGAGTAGGTGAATTATTTGCTTGCACATTTAAATCGGGAACATTTTGATGGTGTACCGCATTTAACAACTCTTGCATTTCTATTCGATGCCGCTCTTCCTGTTTTTGCAAGAGCATTTCCATCTGCATGCTTTGACTTTTCAAAAGTTTTTCCAATGCATTAATGTCCATTTTTGAGGTTATGTTATTTCCCCGAATTAAATTTTTTTCTTTATTTTAAATCCTCGTCGCCACTGTTGTGAACTCGAAGTGATCAATAAACGCAATGGGTTCTGTAATATAATGCTTTATTAATGTTACTTGTTTCGTGGTTCACAAACTACTCTCACCTGTAATATAATGCTTTATTAATGTTACTTGTTTCGTGGTTCACAAACTACTGAACCACGATGGGGAAAGGTGAGAGTAAGAGAAAACAATAATGAGAGACTAATGAGAGAGAGAGTATATTTATGTGGTGAGTTATCACAATTTTATTGAATAATAATTGAAATTGGGTCGCATAAGAATATGATAAGACAGATAAAGTACAGAACATCGTGGAACGTGACGTTTGATGAACTAACAGAAAGGACATTTTATTTAAAATAATATTTTGAAATTTTATTGTTCTATTCCTGTACATTGAACCATCAGGCTTGTGTCGATATTTTGCAAAACACACTTATTATTGTAAAATTATTTGACTGGGACAGAACTGGTGAACACGACAATTTAGGAAGGTTAGATAATGAACACTAAATGATAATCCTTCATACGTTTCACTCAATATAAGTTCTTTTTTCGAAAATCACAGACAATTTCTCTATCTTAATATCTGCTTAATTTGTTCATTTGTTCATTTAAATAATTACATACAAACAAATTGATTTCATGCTGCCATTTGTACGTAAAATTATTTTAAGCTTTTGTTGGTTTTGTGCCATTTTGTTATTAATTTTCGTGAAGAAAGTTTTTCTCAAACATTTCCTTTTTTACCATAATAATTATGATGACAATTACATGTTTGAGAGTTTAATAACAAGCTTTATTTATTTACAAAACTACTAATGATAGAATAGCTTTGAACAAATGATGACATGAAATCGTTTAATCTTATAAAATTTAATAAATTTAGGGCGACTGTGGAAATTTCAACCGTCGTTCGAAAAAGCGAAGTTGATACCTGGCTGACACTTGAACAAGCCAAGCATGGAATGGTTCACTTGCGATTGACGTGGATGCAGTTGAGCACTGATAAAAGTGATTTGAAAGCTGCTTTGGCAGAAACACAAATGCTTCGGGTTACTGACATGAGTACGGCATTGTTAACAGTTTTCATAGATTCTGCAAAGAACTTACCGGTAAAAGTTTTGAAGTTTATTTCGAGATTTCCTTTTCATTCGAATTGTACATTTAACAGCATGCTCGACAGCAAAGTAATCCAGACCCATACATTGTCCTTTCTGTTGGCAAAAAAACAGAACAAACTGCTGTTCAGATGAGAACCGATGCACCAGTCTGGGAACAAGGCTACACTTTCCTGGTTGCAAATCCTGAAAACGATACATTGCAAATGAAAGTTGTCGATAACAAAACACAAAACGAAATCGGAAAATTATCTTACATCATTGCTACGTTGTTGGATAAAAAAAATATGGAAATAATAAATCAACCTTTCCAAATTCAGAAGAGTGGACCTGAATCAAAATTAATTATGACGTTACAACTAAGAATCTTAAAAAGATCTGAACCAATTCCTGATGACGAAGATGAAGAGATGATTGGTGATGTTGTTGCAAAAGAAGATCCGTCGAAATCTCCACTTAAGAAACAAGATTCAAGAGTCTCTCGAAGCACAGTGAATGATGCAGTCATTGAAGAACCAATAGAAAGTTCTTCTGTTTCAGCAAATCTTTCTGCTGCCCCACCGTCACCAACTGCTTCAAAAACATCTGATTTGTCAACCTCATCCTTTGAACGCAATCCATCAATCAAATCATTCGATGGCGAAGCTGGTTCTCTTGGTGCCATCAATTTAACTGTTCAATATTCCGTTCAACGTCAGCGATTGATAGTCATAGTTCATAAGATCAGAAATATCCCATTAAAGGATCCTAACAACATCCCTGATCCTTATGTGAAGTTGTATTTATTGCCTGGTCGCTCAAAGGATTCGAAGAGGAAGACGAACGTGATCAAAGATAATTGCAACCCTGTTTTCGATCAAACTTTTGAATACTTAATTTCTACAGCTGAATTGTATTCAAGCTCATTGGAAGTAACTGTTGCGACCCAAAAAGTTATTGGCTCTCCAATATTAGGCATGCTTAAAATTGAGTTGAAAGATCCTGAAATTCAGGGAGTTGGCAAGAATTTCTGGTGGAATTTACTTCCAGAATTTAAATCTACTGAATTGTAAATGCTTTACAAGTTTAGCATTTCAAAGCAGATTATTAAAATTACTTTTAAGTGAAACTTTTTCAAATGTGTCTTCATGAGGAAAACTACCTAGTAATCTTATCTCATATATAAAACAAGCTTTTATATTTCTCCTGAATAATATTTTCTAGGAATTTATTCACGCACGAAAATCAAAAAATAAAAATTTGATGTCAGATTAAAACTAAAAACAAAAAGTTATTATTACACATGGAATTTTAAAATAAATATACCTATCTAATTCATATTTTTAATATCAATCAGATCCTTAAATAAAGAAAAATTTGATTTTTTGACCAGACATTTATCGCTTTTTCTTTCTTTCTGTCCTCCGACTTCGGTGGTGAGATCGTTTAGGGGTTAGCTGTGGAGAAGCTTCAGATTCAGTATCTGAGTAATCTGGAGGATTCTTTGAAGTATCCGTGATGAAAATTACAGCTCCAATACAAACAATTTGAAATAATGCTCCGAAATATAAGCCTAATATTATTTAAAAGAAGTTTTTATTATGGCACTGTCGGTTTGAGTTATTTGAGAAGATTTACCATATCGTATTACTTTGGTAAGTAAATTATCTGGCTCAAGTATAATATCCGCAATCGTTTCATCCATAAGTATAATGCCAAAAAAGTTTAAGTATTTAGCTCCAAAATTATTTCTTTGTTTATTTTATAAGTATACACAATATTTAGATATTAAGATAAATCCACGGATTTCATGCAAAGCAACAATTAGTATGATTTCGTGGATTCGACCTTCCATGCAAAGTCCCCGGGGACTACAACTATGACAGATCTGTAAACTTCATACAAAGCTACATTTACGAATATAAAAATATTCTCACATCAGATGATACAAATTCTTCTGACATAGTCAATAACATTAATTTTGTGAAATTAAACACTGTAATTATGTGTCAAATAATTCCACTCAATTCAGTATTTGTGAATGTTTGAAATACAGAGACATCACTTATGGAATGTTCTACTGTTATAAAAAGCTGTTATAACACGAACAAAGAAAAACCAAAACAACAATGGCAGAAAAATTGAACATACGTAAATTTTAAATATTAGACGTGCAACCCTTGTAGAAATTGGACAAAAAGTGTTAATAACTCTTAAAAGCGTAAAGTTTAACAGTTTTGTTATATTTCAAAAGTCAATCAAGAATATTGAGAACTGTAAAAAGTGAAATAAAATTTTGGGAAGAAAACACATTTTATTTACAAAAAATTGTGCAAAGACTTGAAAAGAGAGAAAAAAATCACTTTGTTGATTATTTTTGTTTTTGTTTTTTTTTTCATAAATTCTCCTATACTTAGGGAAAAAATCTATTTTTTGTTGAAACTATAAACTGTTTAAAACTATTTATCTGTGTAAATACTTATTTTTCTACATACAATATAATTAAAAGCTTAAAATAGTGGATTAAGCTGAAATCTAATTTGTTACACTTAAAATAGTAAGTATCCTTTTATTCTTATTATTAAAATATCTAAAAGTAGGAAATTAAATTCTTAAAAAAGAACAATAATATTATTTGAGATATATAATGGCGAAAAAACTGTCTCAATATACAAATTTATGAGTGTATGTGCGTCTCACTTTGTGACAAGCCGAATTATGTAAACTTTATGTTACCTAATAGTCATGCTTAGGATTCAAACTCAGGACCAAAGTGTCGTAAAATTGATTTTTGTATTAAATTTAAATTATATTGTTAGAAGCTCGTGTTGTGCTTTTTCAAATACTTTGTTAGTTTAATATGTAAACAACTATATTTGTTATTAAATAGATTGCATATATGAATTCATAATAATCTAATAATAATGGCAAATACGAGTTTTTAATCTTTCACTTTTAATTCATGCTTTTATAATACAATTGTTTATTAAATTTTCTAAATTTGATTTATGCTTGTCAATTGAAAGTGCGTGGGAAAATTGTTCGCGTATTGTTTAATAAGGTCCTTCACGTAGAAGTACCAAAACAGTTTCGTGTTATCATTTCATTCTAAAATTATATTCATACTTGTTAGTGGCATTTTTTGATTCTACTTCTTATCAGTAAACGGTCAGAGAGTCTGAAAATTGATATCAGGAAGAAAATTGCGAAGGATTCTCGCAACTTCCGTACGAAAATATAAACAACACGTTTTTCTCAATTTTTTCTTTTGATAAATAAATAACTTGTTCAGCTTAAAAATGTAGTAGTGAATATAAAGTATGAATGAACTCAAATTTTCGTCTGATGTTCACAAAAGAATTTAATAAATTTTGTCGATGAAACAAGATAAACGTTGAGTTACTCAAGTGTTGATAAAAAATATAATTTTATTCAATTCAATATTGGGGGAGGGTCAAGTCTATGTTATCGATTTATAAACAAGTGAATAATCAAATTTCGCAATTGTTGTTTATATTTTCCTCATCCGCCAAGCGCCACAATTGTCGTCATCGATTGATTTGAAAACAAGCGCAGAGAACTTTGAGAGAATGAAACGGTATACAGAGAAAGAAAAGTTCACACACTGAAAACATTGGAATAACCTTGAAACCGAATATCAAAACAACTTTTATTTCCCAGCTGGCTTATAAGGTTGAAAAAATGAGATAATATTAGTGCTGTGAATTTGCTTTCCGACCAGTAATTTCTTTAATGTTCAAGCAAGAGTAACGAAAAAGCTCAAGAAAAGAAATCAAGAATCCTAGGAATTTGCTAAATTTATCAAATCTTATGTAAGAATTTTTAATACTGAATGTCTGTTTATTTATGGAAGCTCAGAGGAAATAACAGAATATTTAATAGCTTTAACGAACCACAATATGCTGATAAAAAGCTCTAAAATGAATGAAACATTTCAGGGGCTTGTTTACTACTTATACTATAAGCAGAATAACAAATTGAAATTCCTAGTATTGCTACGTCATTTGACATAACAGAAAATAAAATAGAAGAGAAAATACAAATCTAGAAACCAGCAAACATCGTCACCAACTCATTTATTCGAAGAGAGTCATATGACTGTGTTTGTTTTCTTACAAAAAAATTCATTCCTACCTTTTTTTTTCATTTCAGGGATTTTCAATATAAACAATTTCGTGGAAAAAAGAAGTAAACAAATTCACGCTTATTTAAAAATATAAAAAGAAGATAATAAATAACAACAGCAACTACTTAAAGAATTTTCTTAATCATCGTTCGGCTTGGGCATGACCGATAGTAACTCACTCTTCGACTTTTATGATTGCAATTCTTCATCAAATAGTTTTCTTAAGTTTGAAGCATCATCGCCACTTTTTGAGTTATCACCGCCATCATCCGGCGCTTTATCACCGCCCACACCTTTAGCTAGTAATTCAAATTCAATTTCTGATAAAATGGATTCGTCAATAAACAACCCTTTGTTAACAACTGCATCAATGCCAATTCCAACCCGTAATGTCACATCAAATTGCAATATGAGCAATAATAACAATCGTACAACGAATGATTTTTCTGATGTTATTTTTGAGTTTGAAAATTCAAAATCGCCGCTTAGTACAATAAGCGAAAATCCGAAACAAAACAACCAAACTCCGATGGTCATTAATTACACAGACGGCAGCACATTTGGATTCCAGCAGAATTCATTCTCCGGGGGTAGTGGAAGCAATTTAATGTGGGACGGAGTAAGTCCCATGATGAACACAGCATCTGATACCAACACAATGGGAGGGTTAAGCGACAAGTCTGGACCGTTCCATATGGACGAAGATGACATTTTTCAAGTTGATAAATCTGATCTGATTCAAGGTCCGACATTAGCTGAACTGAATGGTGATAATTTATATGTTGATTTGTTGAATATTGACGACATTCTTGCTGTTGATTCAAATCAGTACTTGCAACAATCGAACATGCAAAATTTGACACAACTCACAGCTGTTAATTTCCAAAGCCTTCAAAATGCCATTAATGAGTCGTCACAAGCAGAGCAGCTTTCTCCAAATCAATATCAGAATATTACGATACCACAAACACCCCACAACACCCCGATACCGTCTTTTCAAACAAATGGTGGACAATTGATCTTCTACGACGATCCATCCAGCAACAATTCTTCATTTAATGTTTATTCGCCACCTAACACGCTTTCAATTTCAAATCATTTGCGTAACGCTCCAACTAGCACAACTACAACAATGACAGCATTTTCACCAGGAAGTCAAAGTCATAGTTCCACTTCAACATCATCAATTGCATTAAATTCATCGCTTAGTCCACCTCATTCACAGAAATCATTCACGACATCACGTGTCAGACAATCGAGAAGTGGACGCTCATCCGGACTTGTCCAACATAATCCCAAATATTCAACACTTCATTCACTTCTCATGAAGAAAGATCCAACAAGTGCTGAGAAGTCAATGATGGGAAAGATTCAACACGCTGTTGCTTCATCTCCAAGTCAACTTGTTACTCATACATCGGCAGTGTCACCATCGGGACTGCCAACAAGACGCTTGAACATGCAAGGTGGTGGATTTGTGTCGAGACTTTCTTCATCTGCTCCCACACATTTGGGACTCGAACAAATTTGGCAACGACGTGAGCCACGACCTCATTTGTTATCGACTGGAAGTTTGGCTGAAGGTCATGGATCAACATCGTCACTTAGTGGAGAAATTTTAAGTCCTGAAAACATTGATTTCTCTCAGGATGAAGCTTACTCGGATGACGACGACAGCGATCATTATGAAGACTTCAGTTCAGGTGAGTTGATAGAAAAAACTCGGAAATTCATTTCATTAATTAACATCAAATTTTATTTTTCATAGACTCTGACGGAGATGACAACAAAGACCAGCTTAGAAGTATGTCATCGAATGACAGTAACAACAACCAAAAATCATCGAATTTCTCTAGCAGCAAGAAGAATGCTCGTTTCTTTTGGCAATATAATGTTCAAGCGAAAGGTCCAAAAGGTCAACGATTAGTCATCAAAACGCAAGCTGAAGATCCACATCATTTGAATGAAGTCACAGATCCTGTGTTCAGTCCTAATTGTTCTGTGCGTGGAATAAAAGTGAGTAACAAATCATTGTTGAATTATCGGATCTTGTTTCCAATATTTTATCATTTCGTTCTGAAGTTTTAAGTATTTAGAGTTGTAATTATAAATTTGGATTGCAATGATCCATCGAAATATATTTAAACAAATCTATTCTATTTTCTTCAATAATCACTCAAGTCCATTCAAATAAAGCATAGCGGAAAGGCCCGCAAAGGAGATGGAAACGATCTCACTCCCAATCCTAAAAAGTTAAATGCTATTGGAAAGGAACTTGATAAGTTGGGACGGGTTATTAATGACATGACACCAGTGAGCGAATTACCTTTCAATGTTCGTCCTAAAACACGCAAGGAGAAGAATAAGTTGGCGTCAAGAGCTTGTCGTTTGAAGAAGAAAGCTCAACACGAAGCTAATAAAATTAAGTTATTTGGATTGGAGAAGGAACATAGTAAGTCGATGAACATCATCATGATGAATTAACTTATAATTAATGAAATTTAAATAACTTAGAATCCCTCTTGAATGGAATTCATCAAATGAAACAATTACTAGCATTGAAATGTAGCAGCAGTCATGACACTCAAGAAGAAATCAATCAGAGAATGGAGCAAGTTGTTGTGGAATCGACAAGTAAATAACTTTTAACCATTCTGTCTTTAAACACATAATCAATCATGTTTAATTTAATTATTGCAGCAGTGAAGATAGCTGAGAATTCGACTGAATATGTCAATCGAGTGCTGGATCGAATGAAAGCTGGTAATCCAACAGGTGGTTTGGAGGAATATTAGAATAACAAAAAGTCAAAAATGAAAACCAAAAAAAAATTATTATTCATCAGAAAAGAATTGATGATATCAAGACATGATATGTGAGTGTGTTCAATTGATAAAATTTCATAAAAATTTGCTTGATTTTTAATTCTTTGATAAAACCTAAAAGTGTGCTAAGATTTTTGTGAAATTTAAGATATTTCGGATGAGAAAGAAAAAAGAAAAGTTTTTGATACAAAAGTTAAAGAATTTTACGCCGTTGTTTTTTTATTTGATATTTTAAGAGGTCGTAACCATTATTTTTATGATGATGATGATATGGAAATGTTTCGTGGAGAAACGAAAGAGGAAAGTTTTTTATTTTGTTAAGAAATTTCAAATTTATGTACATATATAATCATAACGAGACTTTTATATAATCGTAGTAAGGTAAAGTTCAAGAAATAAGTAATATTCAGAGCACTAACGAAAGTAAAACAATAGTAACAGTTACCTGAGAGTTGCAACGTAAGTTGATGAAAATATTTTATGATGAAACATTTACAATTTATGTATGTAGAAGGAACATCAATTATCTACATAAAATTATGATGAATGTAGCCATTATCCAGTGAACTTTTGATTTTAAGAGTAATAACAACATGTAAAATAATCACGAGTATGACTTACGCATAAGAAAGATCGAAATTTGTGTAAGTTTGTAAGTGATTAATTTACTTTGATATTATTACATTTCAATTTATAAGTTTAATGAATTCTTTGCATAATATTAATATTCTTGAAATAATAATTTAACCATGGCTCAAAATAACATAAATTATAAAAGATTTGTTGTTTGTATTGAATGCATGGAGAGGACAATGATGGGCCATAAAAAGAAGCATTTTTATTGAGATTACGACTCATTCATTTGTAATTACAATGTAATGATTATTAACAATGAAGATAAAGGAAGAAGGAAAAAAAGAGAAAAATTATTAATTTCACCCAATCTAATGTCGTTTTGATTCTACTAATAGAAGCAAGATACCTATTAATGTACGAACACATTACTCGTATTCGGTACAAATAAAAGAGAAATAAAAATAAAAATCGTGGCTAATTAAGTGTTAAAGTTGTGAAATTGTCACAAGTTAAAACATCAGAATTTAGACTTTATAAACTTATATAGATATTTATTCTGAAGAAAAATGTTAAATATTTCAAGAAATGTCATCAATTACTTTATTTATCTACTAAACGAGCTCAAGCTCATTATTTTTCGCTAGTAGTTGTAAACTTCATACCTAAATGCGAGAAAGTGACACGAAAACGAATTCTTACTTTCTTTATTTTGTAGCTGTGATTTGTTTTTTGCATAAAATTTTTATTTTTCTTTTCTTCGTATCCTTTGAGCGCCTCTCCACTTACAAAATTATATTAATTTTCCAAAAAAAAAAGAAAAAAATTAATCTTTAAGGTGATTGATGTGATTGAACTAAAAAGTTATTGTTTTTATGTTTGAAATGGGCAAAGAGAAATAAAAGAGTTATGTGCATAAATATTCACATAAAATATATTTTTATAAGCATCCTTATGTGTAAACACAATATTTTATGATTTGCTACGCTTTAAAAACTGACCATTACTGGTCCATTTTCCTCTCAAAACTTTTAAAACAGAAAAGCTTAATTTATAGAGTGCCATAACGAAGAAGAACATTGAAAAGAACACGATATGGTTTATTTAATTAAGGATGGTACAAAATGATGTTCAGAAGTGATAGGAATATTCTTCATTTTAAAAAGAAATATCTATTACATTTATCCATAAATTTAAGTCTCTGTTAAATTCTAGAGACTTTAAAACTAACTATTTACCTCGAACGGACCAGAGAATGATCTATAGATTTAAAAATACTTACTTACATGAAAAAGGATTCAACAATGTGGAAATGAGAAGGAAATATGTATTTACATGATAAAAAGCATACAACACATAATGTTCTGTATATAAATATTTTTAACAAAACTAAAATATTTCATTTTAAAGCTTGTAAACAAAAATAACGGTTTATGTAGTTTTCTATGTAATATTAGAGTATTGGAAATGTTAAAAAAGTCGAATGAATGAAGATGAAATAAAAAATTCAATTATTTTTATATTTTTTGCGCAGAAGAAAGGAAAGTAACAAATTGTTCTTTTATATTCTCTGAAAAAAATTTAAGCTGTTATTCGTTGATAGATTTCTACAAAACTTTGAAAACTTTTGATCCGAGATGAATGCGCACAATGTGCATTGAATTGATCAATGGATTTCGCTTCCCATTCGCTTCCTATTCTGTTGCTTTCGCTTCATGTAAACAAAAGTTTGTTGTTTTCAAAAGTATTTTCAAAATAATTTAATTTCAATTCCTCAAATTAAAAACTAATGTGTTATCATGACAGAAATTAAAACCAAAGAAAAAACTTCGTACTCACAAGTCTTAAACGTAGACAACTCAATTCTACTTGATATAAATTTTGATGAAATTGGTAAGTATTTGGATTTATTAAAATTTTCATAATTTCTTGTGCTACTAAAAAGGATTGTTATTAATTGATGATTAAATATTTAAGATCCTCCATTAGATAATCCGAATAAGCGAAAATTGAAAGAAATCATTTCGAATGAGCATGATAACGGAACAATTTTCAAGACACCTCAGTCTGTTAGGAAACGTAAAAGAAGAATTTCACATGCCGATGAAACTCGAAGAAGCAAAGAATCTTCTTTAGTGTCAAAAACTAGTATAAGCAGTGAAATCTCATCTCAAGATATTCTAAAATGTATTGCAATTGATAATCTAGAATTGACACAAACTAATGAAAGTCTCAATGAGCTTGAACATGATGATGAATACTCCAATGTCATCACAAACCCAACAACCAACTCACAATACATTGAAAATAGACTTCAAAGAAACCCTGAAGCAGGTAGTTCACCCAATGAATTGAATTGCAATCAAAGTAAAGGAATTAATGATGAAAACGAACATGCAACAAAGAACAAAACTCCAAAGCAAGTTTCAAAATACAAAAAACTTCTTCCCGTATCATCATTCGCATTTAGAGAGATGGGATCATTTTTTGGTTTAACAAAACATCAAAAAGCTTTTATTTTGCAAACGAAAAACATTGAAAAACTTTATGAATGGCAAGAAGAGTGTTTAGGATTGCGTGCAATTCACGACAGATCAAATCTCATCTACGCATTGCCAACATCAGGAGGAAAGACTTTGGTGGCGGAAATTGCTATGATTCGTGAAGTTCTACTAAGAAAAAGAAACGTAATTTTTGTACTTCCATACGTGTCAATCGTTCAAGAGAAAATCAACGATCTGATGCCATTCGCTGTTGAATTTGACTTCCTTCTCGAGGAATATTGTGCGGGAAAAGGATCAATTCCACCAATAAAGCGAAGGAAGAAAAACACAATCTTCATTTCAACCATTGAGAAGAGTCAAATTTTGTTCGACAGTCTCTACGAGAACAATCGATTGAACGAAGTTGGAATGATTGTCGTGGATGAATTGCATATGCTTGGCGATGAGAAGCGCGGCTATCATCTTGAAGTTTTACTCTCGAAAGCTGTTTTTCATAAGCAACCCCACATTCAGATTATCGCCATGTCAGCGACAATTTCAAATCTTAAAGAAATTGCTCGATTTCTTAATGCTGACGTCTACACAAGAGAATTCCGTCCAGTCGAACTTAAAGAGTACGTCAAGATCGGATCAGACATCTTTTCAGTTGATGGGAAAACTCGATATATATCAGATGCTTTCAAAGTGTCTAGAAATGACTTTGGCAAAGAATACACAAGGCAAATGCTTAAGAGAGATCCTGACCATCTTGCCGCACTTTCTCTTGAAATCATTCCGAAATCTTCATGTTTGATCTTCTGCGCCACTAAACAGAATTGCGAGAATGTTGCCAAATTATTGACTGAGTTGCTGCCACAAGAATTGATTGAATGGAAGAAGGAAGAGAAATCGACACTCATGGAACACATAAAAGCAGACGCCAATGGTCGCATTTGTCCAATTCTTGCAAAAACAATTCCATTTGGGATTGCTTATCATCATTCTGGAATGACTAACGACGAAAGAAAACATTTGGAAGAAGCTTATCGATGTAACATAATTTGCATCATTTGTTGTACTTCCACTTTAGCTGCTGGCGTTAATTTACCAGCACGACGTGTGATAATTCGGTCGCCTTATGTTGGCCAACATTTCTTAACATTGTCAAGATACAAGCAAATGATTGGAAGAGCTGGGCGTGCTGGAAAATGTTCATCTGGTGAGAGTATTTTAGTGTGTGATCCGAAAGATTATCAAAAGTTGACAACTTTGTTATGTTCTAAAATGGACGAGACGATCAGTGGATTTGTTCAAGATGTAAGTGGAATGTTTATTGAAACGGTGATTCTCAATCTGATTGGAACGAAAGTTGCAACTTCCATTGATGATCTTATTGACTTCTTCAAGTGTTCTTTGTTAAGTGTA
>CVRI01000050.1:0-145419 GCA_900005825.1 Clunio marinus
GGGGAGCCACTTTCCCCAACTCAAATGCCATTAGACTATTGCTGTGAACCAAGAAGGCCATGTCCACCACTTGATTGCAATGGTCCCCTCTGTTCACCATACAATCGTGGTTATCGTCAACCACCAAGACGAGAAAGCTTTAAACCTGTCAGCAAATATCAACGTCCATTAATTCCTATGACGACTGACACAGTTTACAGAAAATCATTTGAATGTGTTGACTCACAAATTACTGCTTGTTGTCGACCACCACCTTACGTACCAAACGGTCAACTTCAATTACCATGTGGAGGTTTTGCAAAAGATACAATCACGAGGGTAAATATTTCATCCTGTAAATAACTTCATTAAACTTTATTTATCATCATTTGAAGATGTCATTTCAACAAGCATGTCAACCAGAACGTGTTCGACCATTTAATCCAAAAACAAGCTTCACTTTCGGATGTGGAGAATTACAAAAACTTACAACTCAAAAGCATGACTTTGTGCCGAAATTTCAATGTAAACAACCTATGTCAGTACCTAGAAATAACATTGGAAATTGCTGTGGTCGAATGGAGAATGGAACTGTCCAGAAATTATCCTTCCAACATCCTTGCGTCTTCACAAGAACTCAGTCATGCAAGCCAATCATTCACTACAAACAACCAGAACGTGAGGAAGATCTTTGTATAAATTAATTAAATTTTTTCAACTTTTATTTTTTAACAGTGCCAATGGAATGCGAGACAACACAAAAGCTTAGTTTTCAACCTGTTTGTCCTCCACCTAAAGAAGATTATCCTTGGGCTCGTAAAGCGCGTTATTGTCCACCTGAAGTGAAATTTGCTCGTGACACTGTTGCTAAACTTTCTTATCAACCGCCTGGCTGTTTCATTGATGAAAACAAAATTTGCTGTGAAATGCCATGCGAAGAATATCCAAAAGCTTCTTGTTGATTTTTTTGCATAATTTCATTCTTTATTTTTCATAATTTAATAAATTAAAATTAAAAATGTCAAAACAAAAGTAGAGAAATGTCTCAGCTTTAATTTGATGTCAGAAATCCTCGATTATATTTTTAATTATCTAACTACGTAAGAGCTTTAAATTCAATTTTATCACTTGAATTTATTTGATCAAGCATGAAACTTTTATGACTTTGTGATATCATTTATTGATTGAAATTTTCACGACCAATAATGATGTTAAAAATTGTTAAATAAACTCGAATAAATAAAGAAAATATTTGGAAAGCGAAATATTTTTACAAAACATGAAGGAAAAGCAAAGAAATTCCGCAAGGCGTTTAGCAGTTTAATTACAAGCGGAAAACAAGAAACTTTAATCTTATGAGAAAGTTTAAAATAAAGAAAAAGGTGAAATCTTATCAGGCAATAACAGCCGTCAATTGGAATGCTTCACATTATATTTAATCAATTTTTTTAGTTACATAAATATTTGTGTGTGTGTGTGTATGATCAATAAATATTTTAATAATCTTTCTCTCTCGCTCTCGCTCTATCTTTCTCTTTCACTTTTATTCTTTTCCTTTAAATAAATCTTGAAACTATCTAAGAATTATGGATTGGAATTTCTTTCTCGAGAATTTTAAACTTTTCTCTAACAATTTTCCATTATTAAAATAAAATTTATAATCTGATCAGTTCAGGGACTGATGAAGACATTCCGAATCCCAAAGAAATTTTATAAACTGTTGACACTTATGACAATAAACTTGCAGATGATATTATTAAGGCCGATGAATAAGAAGATATGATTATGATGATGAATGAATGAATGACTCGTCAGATACTAACACCACGAGAAAATCGGACTTTTGTTTTGAAATTGTTGACGAAAAGATCCAAATCGTGTTGATCCTTGACTTATTTTTGATCTTAAATGGATTTAAAAGAAAATTAATGAACAATTTTAAAGGAAAAAGAATTTCTTACCGTTCTACAATAACCGCAGGCATTTGCACAAGCTGAACTGGACTTTTGCCATCTTTGAGAGCTTGTGTAAGATTTAAGATTTGTCCACGCATCACAGACATTTGCTTTTCAAACAATCCACGATCGAATCCTTTATCTTGCTTAAACAACTCCAATAGATCGTTGCACAAATCCTCAACAAAATTCAAATCAGAGAGTGAAGGAAGAACAAGATTCTTAATATCTTGACTGAATGGAACTTTCGCATGTGGTAGCCAAGCCCAGTGATAAGGATAAGCACGCCATGAGTCGGGATGTTTAAAAGGAAAAGCAAGTCCGTTGTCAATTGCCGCAATTTGAATTTCAGGTAGTTCAATCATGTTCCAGTCATCAGTTTCATGTCGTGAGATCGATGGTGGATTTCTATTGTGATTTTTGCCATTTGTTGTTGCAAGATTTATAAAATTATTATTAATAGAATTTGCACTGCCATTAAGAGAAGTTGAAACTGAAGGTTGTTCAAATTTTATCAGCCAGTTGTCATTGCCACGATCGGTGTTTCTGATGATGTAATCAAGTACGACAAGCTTCTCAAATTGAAGTTGAAATTTTTGAGCCATGTGAGTTGAAAGTGGTTCTTGTTCGAATCTCCTAAGCCAATGATCCGCGTCTTTATAACCATCAACAAAAAGTTGAAACGATCCAACTTTTGGCGGCAGTGTCATTCGTTTAAATCTTGCAGCTGGCATTCTTTCTTTAATTGTTCTTTTGATTTTCGCTTTTTGTCGATCGATGCGTGGATAGTTGAATGTTTCTGATACCAGTCGAACGACTCTTGTCTTAGGTACAATTTGGAGATTGAGTTTAGTGTCAACTAAGCTCGCCCCAGCCTCTGACAAATAGCCTTGATTTGGTATCAAACAAGCTCGTCCAAAACAACAAGGACAACAAAGTTTATGAAACAATTTCGTCCATTTTGGGTTCAACCGCCCATACGGTTCTTCATCTTTGGGTTTGAAAACTGCTATCGCTTTCTGCAATCATACAAACAATTTAAAGACAATTCAAGAAGTCTGCGCAGGAATTTATGAGAAATTCCAACTTTTTTCTTTTAATGTCGGATCGATAATAAATTCAGAATGAAAATATTCCTAAGGTAAACGTGTAAGAGCCGACAAAAAATGTTGAAGGAATCAATAAAGCTTACATTTGCAGGATTTTTCACAAAATACGACCCACTACTTCCTTGATAGATCCTATCTGGATAGATACCGGCATCGATGGCTATTTCGGCTTGATACACTAAATCACTGAAATGTGGATCATCTAAAAGTAATAAAGTAATGTCAATGTTCGAAATGTTTATTTAAAATGAACTTTTTGTATGTAGAACAACAACATGTCGATGAATCATCAACATTTTCCTAGCTAAAGCAACTTTTCTTATCAAACTTTAAAACATTCAATTTATGTATAAAAACGTATGATACGTATGCAAATTTTTATAATTATTCACCTTCTGGCAAATGGTGATTCAACTTTCCATCAATGCAGAAAAAGTCGTCATGAATCTCATGATTAACTGGACATGGAGATTGTTCAGGTGAAAGGGAAATTCTGTCTAATTTCTCTCCATTCTCCTTAAACGCTGTCAAGTTTAAATCTTCAATCAACTTGTCCATTAATGTAATTAAATTTATTTTACTTCTTTTTGTTTCTTTGTACTCCGTTGATAAATTATAATAAAACGCTTGTCGATACTCAATGTGAACGTTACAACTAGCGCGCTACAACTGTTTTTGCAGGACTTCTCTTTCTTGTTTTTGCAAAATTTATTCATCGAGGGGTTAGTAATAAATGCAGTCGTTTCGTAAGCGAAAATAATGTCATGGAAATGAGCAATCGACATATGAAAGCGACCATTGAAATTCCGTGACAAAATCATTTTAAACTTTAGGAAAAAAAAATAAATTGGGAGCAGATAAGTAGATTAATTGTAAAATTCTGCTTTGTTGTTCAGATAATTCAAATATAGTAAAAATATCAAACATTGTTATTTATGAACGCTGCTTAAAATCAATGCAGGTTGAAAGTTTTCGTTCCATTTCTACTAAAGCAGTTGCTTCAAACTTCACAGAGCAAAGTCTCTCATTTGCGTATCTATTTATGTTTGATTGAAATATGAATTCAAAGCTCCAATTTCATGTCGTTAAATTCTTGTATTTTCCATTCAATTAAGAGATCAAAGAAAATTCATTGGTCTTCATCGCAAAAATATTCAATTAGATATCTATAAAAATATTCAAAATTAAATTTTTTGATGTCAAAGTTCATATTAAAAAAAATTCATATGCTGCTGATTTTTTAAATTAAAATTGTAAGAAAATTTCTTCTTTCTAGCCTAACTCGATTTTTAAAAGGTGAATAAAACTTAAGATAAATGCGGTATCTACTTAAATTTGAGTCAAAAGTTTAGAGACATCCATGCTGCGTTGTTTGTTCATATTAATCATGTATTTTTAACTTTAAAACTTGTTTCCTTACAAGCAACTCAATTATCTGAACAGAAAGTAAAATGTCATCTTTGTCATATTTTAATGATGCTACACGAGACGAAGCACGAAGCATAACAAGTAAAAATCATTTGTTCTTCTTTTATCGTGTCAATAATAAAAAACATATGTTTAGTTCCAGAAAAAAATGACGTCACAGCTCGTAAATAGAATAGTAATTTCGTTGGAAAATATCATTTTATTCTCAATTCTTATCACTATGATTCATGAGGGAAGAGTTTTGTAGGAGGAACGCAATGAAGATCGTCGAGTTCGAGGTCGTAGAGATAATAATTTGACATCTTCTCAGTACTTTCGAATGTTTAACTTTTTAAGTTTGATAAGAACATATATGCTTACGAATGGAATTTTACTCTGATTACTATGATTTTGAGACTCAATATCCGAATGACAACGGAATATTGAGTGACAAATCATCTCTGATTTGGCACAGAATAAGTCATTATATTTTGCGCATTTAATCTCTAAAGAATCTCACCTGGAAACTGATTGTATGTTATATGGTCATGATGATCAGAACCCAACAAAGGCTGTGACTCGCTGAGAATCCTATCCGTCTCCTCCAGACTGATTTGTTGGTCGCTGAAGGAAACGTCTGGGATAAAATCAATTTCCTGACTTTGGTAATTGCAATTATTATAACTTTTCGTATTCAAATCAATCTCATTATTGTTATTCGCTATCTCAGAATCGAAATCAACTGTGACTAAATTTTCTGTGGTCATGAGGAAGTCTTAACACTTATCAAATCTCTTAAATCATTAATTAAAGCAAGAAAATCACAAAAATCTTTCGCGAAAAAAGCACTAGTTTAAAGAGTATACTTTAATGGGAGGATAAAAACTTGGAACAAAAATAAAATGTTGTCCTTAACATGAGCAGTCTATAATAAAATTTAAGAAATGAAACTTTTGCTCTCGCTCGTGATTAGAACAGATTCTGTTGATAAATAATCACTTTTGTTATGAAACTAAGTCCAGTTTGTATTCTCATTACAAAGAAGATTATGACTCGAGAGATATTAAAGAAAAACTCTTCAAAACGTAATGTTTTTACTATTTTAAATTTGAAAATTTAACCGTTGCAACTGGGTATTAAATGTTGCTAATCTCTTAGCAATCTAACTTTAATAATGTTTGACTGAAAAGTTAATCTTTTATTCATTTTAGAAAATCTGTTTTGGAAGATTTACGACTGAAAACGATCGGGGGTGAGTAGTAAGGGCAACACAACTTCCCTTACGGTTGGAAAGTGTTATCATTATCATTTGTCACGTATGACCATGGTCATCCAACTGCTTTTACAATCGATTGAAGGATTCCCTACTTCCTGGCATATGAACCTGATGATGACGTTTAAAAGCCTTCAAACTTTCAAATATAAGTACTTAAAAATTATTACAAAATATCTTTACCGCATGCACATTGACTCTTTAATAATATTTCGACACTTGTTGATTACAATATCACGACGTTTATAAATAGTACAAGCAAACTGCAATAGCCGATGTATTGATAATGTTCCTTTTCAAATAAACTAAACGCTATTATCATTAAACACACAACTTTTAAAAATATCTTAAATGCTTTGTATTGTCATGTAATCAAAATATTTATTGTGAAGAATTGGCGATATCTTGATAGAAGTAAGTAAGGCAAAGCTGATTTGAGCTCTTGAACGTCATAAATGAAGTAGGTGATAAGAAGGAGGTGTGCTTTTTAACTAGCACCAGACGGACTTTTGCGTTCAGTTTAGTTTTAAATTTCAAACCGAAAGGTGTAGGACATCTTGAAAATAATTTCGTACACATATATACAAAACACTTAATTTTTGGATCATTACACTTTAATCAGAGTTTAAACCATGTAATACTTCGATTCTCGATCGATTAAAAACAGTTTTAAAAATAAATTCTATTAAAAAATGTTAAAACTATGGAGAGTCAGTTGATAAAGTTCGAGCCAATTCACAGTTTCTTCGAACTTCTACTTCTGCTATTACTTCAATTGGATTTACCATTAGAATTTTAACAATTATAAAAATATTAATAATTAGTTTGAAAAGTGATTAAAAAGCTGCCACATACTATTATTTGTTTTTAAATAATTCAATGAAGTATAAGTTAAAATAAGAGTGGAAAAGATTAGAAGGTGAAACATCAAACGAATGATTGAAATGCTAGAATAAGCGAAAGGAACAAAAGAGAGAATTTTGAAAAGAATCGACTGAGTTATAAAAAAAATTAATTCTTAATCAAATATGAGTCCACTACAATGGCTTTCATTACTTTTGTTTTACATTTGTTATCTTCTATTTGGCACCTGCGTTTTCTACTATCAAGAACGAAGACTTGAGACTTTGAGACGCAATGCTGCTTATGTTGATCGTTTAGAAGTGAATGGTAAATATTTTTGTATTTTAAATTTTACTCTTTTTTAAGAGTCTTTGTCCTCTTATTCTTTTATCAAAGTTCCTTTCAAAGTGGTGTTAAAATCCAATAATAGATTAAATGCAATCTTTGAAATGTGTAAAACAACTGATTAATAAACATTTATCATGGTGGTTTATTGCCGCGTTATCAGTAATTTTTCCCAATTACAGTAGATTTTATCATATCAGTGGTAGAAGTGATTTGAACATTTATAACTTGTCAATTAAACGCTTAAGAAGTTGTTAACTGTTTTGATTTTGAGTTTAAAATATTTTACGTCATTCGACGTAAATGAATCAAAATTTACTACATTTTCCTTATCGATTCACTCTCGACGTGTCATTTCAGCTTTAATGATTAAATACTTATCACCAAACAACACTGAATTGCAGCAATTGCTATTAGAGCGAGGTAAATAATACAACTTATGATTTTATGATCTTTATCGTCTGTTCATTGACTGTGTGATTTAATTTTATTATTGCTTCAAGTGTCTGATTATTGTGAGCAACCGTTGACACATCCATCTCAAGATGATTTTGTGGCGCCTTACGTTTGGTCATTTTATCATACATTCTTCTTTACTTTTACTGTATCCTCGACAATTGGTGAGATTAACTTAAAGTTTAAGTTGTTTATGAATTCAAAACTTAGAAGATTTTAATCTAAATAGGTTATGGGAACTTATCACCAAATAACACTTTTGGAAGGATGTTTACAATTTTCTATGCACTTATCGGTAAGTAGGTTTGTTTATTATTTATTTACTATAAAATCAAAATTAAATTGATTTATAGGTATTCCAGTCCACGCGATTTTATTCGCTTATTTGGGAGAGTTTTGGGGTCGAATGGTAAAGATTAAGTTAATAACAATATAAATTGAAGTTTTATAATTCATTTTTAGTTTCTACGTCTTTACGAACGCTATAAGAAATTTAAACTTTCATCAAATGACAATTGGGTCCCACCACAGTTTAGTTTGATTGTTCAAATTATACTTTACGTGATTCCTGCTATAATTTTCTTTATTTTTCTACCTGCTTTTGTTTTCTCTTATTTCGAGGGATGGGATTACTCAATTTCAGTTTATTATTCATTCATAACACTTACGACTATCGGTAACTAATCTTTTTTATTTAACATTGCTTTATTATGTGTTTACTGAAATCTTTTTATGGTTTTGTTAATGTTGTTGATTAAGGATTTGGAGATTTTGTTGCAACATTTCAACCACATCAGCCAAGCACATTTGGCAATTGGTATATTTTTTATCAAACATTTATGTTTGCTTGGTTTTTCTTAGGTAATGACACATTTTATTTTATCAAAATGATTTAAAACTTTCCACTTCATAATCATTATTAAAGAATATTTGTTGTAAATGAACATAATACATTTCAAATAATGTTGTTGTTATATTTTATAGGGCTTGGCTATCTTATCATGGTTATTGGATTTATAATTAAGTAAATATTATTCATTATATTACCTATTAGACAATCAAATAAAGAAATTTTCTTTCTTAAAGGGGATTAAGAAGCAAACAAATTAAAAGGATTGAACATCAACTTGCTATGAATATAAAAGAAACAAGAAATAAAATTTGGCATGGAGTTTCAAAAGATGTTGGATATATTCGCAAAATTCTGAATGAAGTTCATCTTTTAAAGATAAAAGTAAGCAATTGATTTTAGTTAAGAATCTCTTTCAATTTTAATTCATTTTTTACAGCCAATTTATATTGACAAAAATGAAGTATCGAAAAAGTTCTTTGAACATCGATCACATTCTTGTCCCGATTTGTTTAGAATCAATTATAACGATGAAAATGAAATGATGAAAAGACGCAGAAAACGAGCATATTCCGAATGTGAAAAATTAGCTAATAAGAATTCCATAAGTAACAGCATAACGACGTTACATCGAGTGCAATCAGATTCAAGTTTAAGGTTGATTGATAAAGCAAAAACTTTCTCTCGAGAAAATAGTCAACAGTCAAATCAAGCAGGGGATTTCTTGACAAAACTTATCGTATCTTTAAGTGATTACCGATCTGATAAAGAAGAACCGTCAAGTTTATACAGCACATTCAATGGAATTAATTCACTTGATGATTTACAATTGTTCCCAAGTGAGCAAACTTTCACTTCAAATTTGTCTTTTAGTGGCTCTGAAAAGGGATGCATTACGCCACCAATTTTAAGAGGTCAACATTACTTAACGACATCTGGAGTTAATTTCCAAAATCACGAACCACACATGGTACATTTAAATAATTTCTTTCGTATTTACTTTGTTTCTCAATAATTTTATTAAATCGTATTACTCAAATAGACGCCGTCTGGTTGGACTTGGTCAGGAAACAACACAATTCCATTCAAAGCAGACACAACAAGAACTCGATTCACGAAGCCTAAAGAAAATCTTTATAAATCATCCTTTGCAGCAAAAATGCGGCATTATTCAGAAACGATGACTGCAGATATTTCGCAAGATAAAGGAAGTGACACAGGTTCAAATAATTCGACAATTTCAAGATTAAATCCGTTCCGGAAGAAGAATGCACAAAAGCGAACTTCAATTGCATCAACTGCTAGTCCAAGATTGGATACAAATTTTAA
Organism: Clunio marinus; assembly: GCA_900005825.1. NCBI lineage: Eukaryota > Metazoa > Arthropoda > Insecta > Diptera > Chironomidae > Clunio > Clunio marinus. The sequence goes on from CVRI01000050.1 coordinate 9,547, forward strand.
ATTTCCAAAATTAAAACGTCATAACAGTGAAACAAGCCAAACAAGTCAGAGTAATAAATCAACTACTGATTTGAGATTTTACCGACCAAATAATTTTACACCTCAAAGTGCGAAAGAAGAACAAAACATGTTGGAAACAACAAGCATTGCTGATTTAATTCGAGCTTTGGAAAAGGTTCACACTGCCACAGTAGAAGCTGAACAAATGCAGGAGACATTAAAGAAAGCCACTAAAATATTGTCACTTCGTGAATCACTTTTTTCAATAAAATCGCCAAAGAAGAAAAATATTCCAACAAATATGCGAAGACAAAGCACTCCTCAATTATCTACAACTAAGCCTTGTAGATTACACAGTTCGATTACATCACCACAAAATACTGAAGAGCATCGTGCTAGAATTTTGGGCGATTCAAATCCTTTCAATCGGATGCCACCCCCATCATACACTTCATCACCAGAACCTTTAAAGGAACCTTTAAAACCAGCATTAAAGCAAAGATTTATTGTAAGACCAGCAAATATTGATTCAGCTCCAGGGAATTGGACAAATTCTACAACAGTAGCAACATCACCCACTCAACAACAACTCTCTACTCAGGGAAAAATAACATGGTGCCCAACAACTTCTTCTCTTGCCGTTGTGAACGAAGTTCGGGGTTCCGGAAGAAGAAAATCAAATGCTTCAATCAGAGACAATAATAAATAGTTAAATTTCCATTAGTTTTAATTTTTACTTTTGTATCTACAATTTTTTAATTATGATTAAATAAAATTATTATGTTTAAACAAGGAATCAATATCATTATCATTTTAATCAACTACCCAAGCAACTATCTGCATCAAGAGCTTTGAAAATTTAACAAGAGCTTTAGAAAGCTTCAAATGGATTTGAAGCTTTCTAAAGCTCTTGTTAAATTTTCTCACCCGGACAACTTTTCTCACCCACCCGGACGAATTTCTCGATGCTAGATGAAAACTGGTTAAGGTCAAATCCACGCAAGTCAAAGTGCCGGGTAGTCCGACGTCAATCACGTGAGAGCTATACACCGAGGGGATGTAAAACCTTACAAATGTTTAAATTGCCGCCTAAATTGGCTGTGTGTGTAAACATAAAACTTGACAAAAGATTTCAAAATATTATAAATAGAAATCTTAAAATTAATAATAATTAGCAGATAGAAACAGTAAAACTATTATTATCAACATGCCTCGTGTTACAAGAAGCTGCAAAACAAAGACTGATACGAAAGAAAATCTGGCTGAGCCTAAAAAATTAACGCCAAAAAAACGAAAGAGTCCAGAAAAATCAAATTCAGAAAATTCATCATCACCAAAATCAGCTTGTTCGAATTCTCTTTCACCATTCAGAGATCAATTTGCTTCTAAGCTCATGTTGGATACTCCTGAATGCAATAAATTTCGGTCAGCACGTCGCGCACTTGCTGACAACTCTGATTTTAATTTGCCGGGACGAGAAAAAGAATTTGAGGAATTATCTGAATATTTAAATGATATTATAAGTCGTGAAGCTTACGGAAGCTTGTATATAAGTGGCGCACCAGGAACAGGAAAAACAGCAACACTTTTAAAAATCATCAGCATGGAAAAATTCATGACAAAATTGAGTATCGGCTATGTGTAAGTTGTTACAAGTGATTATCAATAATCTTGAAGAAATTAATCTTTTATTTATCTAGAAACTGCACAAGCATAAGCACAATTGGATCAATCTATAAAAGAATATGCAATGAATTGAATCTCAAGCTTAAGAGTGGAAGCAGTGAAAAGGATTGTTTGGCAGCTCTTGAACATTATCTGTCATCAAAACATAAGATGACTTTAATCATATTAGACGAAATGGATCAATTATGCTCGACAGGAAAGAAGCAAGATATCTTGTATCATATCTTTGAACTTCCAGCTATTCCAAAATCTAAACTTATACTTGTCGGCATTGCTAACGCTCTTGATCTCACAGACCGGCTTCTAGTTCGTCTCCAATCTAAATGTGAACTTAAACCAAAAGTTATGCATTTCTCTGCTTACACAAAAGCTCAAATCGTTGAAATATTTAAAAATCGCTTCGAAGAGAGTGGCGTAAGTGATTTGTTCCCACCAGCTGCCATTCAATTACTCGCTGCTAAAGTTAGTGCAGTTTCTGGAGACATTCGTCGAGCACTTAGCATTGGAAAACGTGTCATTGAACTTGCTGAGCTCGAGAAGAAGAAAAAATGTACGAAAATTGATTTATCAAAATTAGAAACATTAATTGAAGTAGATGAGAAACCGCCAGTTGAAGAACCAAAAGTTCAATTGAAAGAAGTCGTAACAGTTCTTAACACAGTTTATGGAAATGCTCAAACTCTTTCTTACGATGTCGACGATTCATTTCCATTGCTTCAGAAGCTTCTCATTTGTACATTGTTGCTGATCATCAAACATGATAAAAACAAGAACATCACGGTCGGTCGTCTTCACGACGTTTATAAGAAAGTGTGCAAAAATCGTAATATTAATTCAATTGATCTGTCAGAATTTCTTAACTTATGTCTTCTTGTTGAAACTCATGGTATTGTAAGATTGACGAAGAAAAAAGAGCCAAGATTTCATCAAGTTCAATTGCAATGGGATGAAGACGAAGTTTATTCGGCACTTAAAGATAAACAAATGATAACAAACGTTTTAAATGACAAACATTTGCTTTCGCGATAGTTTATTTAATTTTTTACATGTTATATCTACCAATTTTAAGATTGAAAATAAAAAGCTACAAAAGATTTTTAATCGTAACGATATGAAGTTTGATTCTGCTTTAAAGCAGTACTCATTTTACCGATTTCATCTAAACGATTGTTAATGACACTTGTTTTATCCTCAATCCACTGCAATGATGTAAAATGAGCGTTGAGGATTTTCCCAATTTGTACCATTGGATCGCTTGGATCGGCAAATTTATTGACTTCATTGAGATGTTCGATGACTTCTTTGAGATCCTCAGACATTTGTTTCAGTTGCGAATCAAGTGTTTCAGCCATTTGGTATGTTTGAGAACGCTCGACATCAATTTGTTGTGGCATTTTTGAGAGTTCTTGTTCAAGAGGAATAATTGACTCTTCCAGTTCTGTATGTTGTGCCGCTATAAATTCAAGTTCTTTCTCCATCGCTGACTGATCTGTTTTTACTTTCTCAACAGCTTTGTTAAGTTCAACTATCTTTTCTCCATTTTTCAATAAAATACTGTCCCAAGCATTGACTTGTGTTGCTTGATTGGTAAAAATCTTTTCTTGTTCCTCCAACTCAAGCGTCCATTTATTGATATTTTCCTCAAGATTATAAAAATTGATACCAGGGGTTGTTGATTGTTGGGATTGAGTTGTGACAGTATTAGTCGTCAATGTAGCTTGTTGTGTTGTAGGTGCTGCCATTTCTTCAGAACTATGAAATTGTTATAAGTTATTGAGAAACATTGCGGCATTCATAACTTACCTGTACCGGATAGTAACAAAAGGAATAATCTGAAGTTTTTATTAAGAAAAATGTAACAAATGAAGATCCTCTAATGGACAATTATATCTTTGTGACCCTTTAAAAAGGATTTATTGTCAAACTTTATCGAAAAACAATTTGTTTAAAAATAAGTGTGAGAAATTAATTTCAATGTTTTCCGCAAGAGTGCAGTTTGTTAGCTTTTGATGAGTAATGGAATGTACAAACAAATATCAACCTTAGCTACTAGCTAAATAAGATTTGGTTTCATTCAAATATTTTCATTTTGTATGATAAGAACATGACCACTCTTGTTATTTATAAAGTTTCTCTTGACACACCTATTTGGAGCGGTTTATTAATTCCATTATTTCTCATTAATTTCATTGACATTTTTGTATAATTAATATTATAATTCAATATTCAAACATACGAATATTCAAAAAGAAAAAAAAATTCTCTTAGAAATCAAAGAAAGGGAATAAAAAGGAGTGTAAAAGTTGATGTAAACAAAAGCAATTCCGCAATTTAATTAATCAAAAATTCTTAAATAAGAACCGATCATGGTTTGGGTTAACACATGCTGGTCACCTTTCATTTGGTCGAATTCTTTGAAGAGTGGCTGCTATGCTATCGCTTTTTATACGATGGCAATGTCCACCCTAATTATTACCTTGGTAAGATTCTAAACATCTTCAAAGTTTAATTAATTATGACCTTATTGAATCTCTTCAGATTATTTATTGCCTGTTGAGAGGCGAATCGACTCAGCTCTATTCACCACTTTTCGAAACGAGCCTCGATGATGGTTCAATGATATCTTGGGGATTAATGTACATTTTTTTCCTTCTTCTGTTCATCGCTTCGGCTGGTTTAATGTGGAGAGCCTTACGAGTTTGTGTTCGTGGATTTCTTCTACCTTGGCTAACTCTGATGGTAATTGTCATCACTTTTCAACTCTTGTGGGGTATCTGGCAGCTTTACGGATATTACATTTATGTAAGTTTTACTGAAATCTGTTTTAAGATGGAACTTTAAAGAAAAATTTATTTTCAGTTGATTCAAACTTATTACTGCTTAGTTAACTGGCTCTGGATGGGATATCATGTAAGAAAATCTTTCCAATTTTGAAAACACTTTCATGTTTATTTCTTTCTTTTCCAGGTTTACTTATTCATAGTCGTCTTTTCTCAATATCAAGTCTTTGAAATAGAACAGAATCCGAATATTGAGCTTCTAATAAATTAATGTAATAAGTAATCAAAACAACACCGTCGAATGCTATTTCGAAAAATACAGACAGTGTTTAATTTACATACAAATAGTGCCTTAAGTTTCAATTTAGAATTCCGTCCAATCACTTCTTAACATGACATTAATGGAAATTTTCTAAAAGATCTGCTAAAATCATTTCCGAATTTTATTTAATTAGACAAGAGACATTTCAAAATTAAGCTTAGTCAAGCATATTTGCTTGTAGAATTTATATTTTTAAAATTATGTTTAATTTACAAATTTTTTATCAAAAAAGAATTGCACATTCCGTCCAATAATTACAAATTTTTGTATCTTATGTAAAATAGAAAAAAAGAATAATTAGCGAATAAACATTTAAAAGAATATTTTTCTGTTTCGTTGTTTTAATTTATAATTTTTTAATTAGATAGTGAAGAATTCTTGATCAGATATTTATTATCAACACAGATTAATTAGATGCGTAAGTATGCGTAGCGAATCTTAATTTGTAAAATAAATTACATGATTAATCATCAAATCTTTATCCATTGGCAACAATAAAATGACCAGTGAAGTTTTATTATAATTTAAATTTAATTTTATTATTGCACATGTTCTCTACATCGCTTCATACATCTCTGCTCTTAAGTGAAAGGAACAAAAAATTGAAATTAAAATTTCTGCTCCAACAAAGAAACAAGCAAAAATCAAACTATCTACTACAACCGCCGTACAACTTTGTCAAAGTTGAAATATTCACTGGTTGATCCCTTTAAGGTCTAGCACTGGGTTCACCATTTTTTTAGTACCTTTTTATCCCACCACTTATTATTTATAAAATAAATAATAATAATAATGTTTCAGAAAGTTGAGTAGTAAACATTTACAATCAAAACTTTGTTTTCATTGAAACTGTGAATTTTATATATTTAGGAGGGTCAAGCATGAACGTTAATTTTGATTAAATACTTTGTGGAGTGAAAACCGGATTGAGAATGAGAATTAAATTTTAAGAAATTTGGTAAATATTTTTCCCTATAAAAGAACTCAGTTTCGTAAGGAACTTTTTAGTTATTTTACATTTCTCATAAATTTAAGATGTTTTCGTTTATACTTCTCGGAATCTTTTCAGTGACAGTGCTTTGCTATTTAAGTTATCGATGGAAATATCGAAAATTCTTTCAACATGCTTCAAAAATACCAACAGTTCCAGGCGGACTACCGTTTATTGGACATATTCACAATTTAATTGGAGTTAATAGTGAAGGTTCAGAAATTTAATGAATTTCAATTAAAAAATTTAAAAAAAAAGAATTTTCATATTCTCAGATTTATTTCAAGTTATTAAAAGGGCAGTCTATCCTGGACCTTCTCCACGTAAAGTATGGGTGGGACCTTTGCTGTTTGTACTTCTTGATGATCCCGATCAGGTGCATCAATACTTGAATTCTACCAATGGCATTGATAAGCCGAACATTTATTCAGGACTGGACATGGATAAAGGTGACGATTCACAAATTTGAAAATTGAGTGTTGAGTGTTGAACGAATATTTCTATCTCAAGGTTTACTCGCATCGAATGGCGCTTTATGGAAAACTCACAGAAAGTTGCTAGAACCTGCTTTCAATACCAAAATTTTAAGCTCTTTCAATCCTATTTTCAACGAGAAATCAAAGTTATTTATTAAGAAATTAAAAGACGAGTTGGATGGAGAAGATTTCGACATCAATTCATATTTTTCACCATTAGGATTGGACAATATTTTAAGAACGTCTACAGGTGTTGACAAAAGAATTCAAGAAGATAAGAATAATAAATATCTTAATGACTGCATCATGTGAGTATCATTAATGAAATTAATTTAATTAATTTCCTCTATTTTATTTCTCAGAGGTGTGAACATTTTTGCATTAAAAATCGTCAAATTTTGGTTGCAATTAAAACCAATCATGAGAATGTCAAACTTGTACGAATTGGAACAAAAACATATTTTAAATGGAATGTTTAAAATGGCTCATGACTTGATACAAGAAAAGGAAGAAAATATTCGTAACAATAATGACGATAAATATAAAAGTGAAAAGCCGCAAATTTTCATCGATCAATTGTTTAAGAAACGAAATGAATTCTCATTCGATGAAATGGCAGATGAGATTAATAGCATCGTAGTGGCAGGATTTGAAACAATTTCAAGCATGAGTTCAACAGTTGTGTTGCTTGCTGCTTTATATCCACGTGTTCAAGAGAAAATTGTTGATGAACTAAAAAGTGTCTTCACTTCAGTGGATGAAGAAGTCACAGATGAGAAGCTTCAAGAGTTGACTTACTTGGAACAAGTTATCAATGAATCAACGAGATATTGGACTCCAGTGCCTTATATCGCAAGATCTTTACCAACAGATATTGAAATTGGTTCGAAAATAATTCCAGCTAGATCAATTGTCGCCATTCCAATAATTTTACTTCATAGCAGTAAAGAAATTTGGGGTAAAAATGCATACAAATTCATCCCAGAAAGATTCTCGCCTGAAAAATTTAACGCCGTTCAACGACAAGCTTTCATGCCATTCGGTCGAGGTCCGAGAATTTGTATTGGAAACAAATATGCTGTCAAGTCAATCAAAATTGCACTTTCACATTTCTTCAGACACTATAAATCAAAAACAAATCTTAAGGAGAAAGACATAAAATTTGAGTATGTCATTTTTGCAAGAATCGTTCAAGGCTACATGATCAAAATATCCAAAAGAGAATTCTAACAAAAACAAATAAAATTTAGACAACATTTTCCTTCTTTTTTCATTTCTTCAATCACTTTTTTCTTCCTTTTATGATATTTACGTTAAGCGATGTTGATTTCTTCCAATACATAAGAATAGATTATCAAAATTCAAAGAAGAAGCCATGAAAAGGATTTTAAAAGTGAATGTTATCAAAGCAATTCCACAAATTAATTGATCAAAAATTATTAAATAAAAATCAATTATGGTTTGGTTGAATACGTGGTGGTCACCTCATCATCATCATCAGGTCTAGGACGAGTTTCTTCCTATGAGAGACTTTCCATTAGGCATTATGGTTGATAACAGCAAAACTGCTACAACCGCTCGTTATGTGTCTACCCAATGTCTAACAGAAGATGTCCTCTGTGCCTTTCAATTAATATTTTGTCTGATAGCCTTCGTCCTTTGTTTTTGCCTTTGGTGGTCACCTTTTGTGTGGGTAAATTCTTTAAAGAGTGGTTGTTATGCCATTGCTTTCTATACGGCTACAATTTCAATTATAATCATTACCCTAGTAAATTTCCTCAACATCATCAAAGTTTAAATATAAATATATCGTATAAAAAGTTTGTTATTCTAGTTATTCTAGTTATTCTCGTTGTTCTCTGCTTCGTTATTTTGATTTATAACTTTAATTAGTAACTTTTAATCAGGAATTTAATTTTAAAAAAAATTGAGAGAAGAAGATGATATATTCACGTGATTCTTTGATATATTCATATGCTCCAATCTTTTTTGTCTATGTTATCGAAATATTAGATGCAGAAACCTGACATTATTTCCTAGACGATTCACCATAAAACTCGTTTCCTCTAAAGTAGTCTTTAAAAATTTACAATCATCTTATAAGTATTAATTCGAATTGTGTCTCTTTTTAAATATTTTGATTATAAACTGTGAGCATTAAAGATTCAGAATGAGAATTAAATTAGATATTAAAAATGTTCAAAACATTTTTTCTATATAAATTCGCTCAGCTTCTTGAGAAACATTTTTAGTTCTTTTACATCTGTCGTTATTTCAAGATGTATAAAGTTATTCTTCTTGGAATCTTTTCTTTAACATTATTTTGTTATTTGATTTATCGATCGAAGCATCGCACATTTTTTCAACATGCTTCAAAGATACCAACAGTTCCAGCTGGTTTCATTAGACGTATTAAAAGTCTAATTGGGGCTAATCAAGAAGGTTAAAACTTTAAAAAGGTTCAAATAAGTATAAGGAGAAATAAAATACAAATATTTGTAGAACTATTTCAAGTTCTGAAAGAAACGATTTGTCCTGGACCATCTCCACGCAAAGCATGGTTAGGGCCATTAATGTTCGTGTTTGTTGATGATCCCGATCAAGTAAACCAATACTTGAATTCTCCTTATGGCATTGATAAGCCGAAAATTTATTCAGTACTGGGGTTGGATAAAGGTAGAAGTTTTCAAATAAAATAAAATTTAACTAATTTGCGGCTATTTAATTTTATAGGTTTATTCGTATCGAATGGCGCTTTATGGAAAGCTCACAGAAAATTGTTGGATCCTTCTTTCAATGCGAAGGTATTGAGTTCGTTTAATCCGATTTTCAATGAAAAATCAAAGTTATTAATCAAAAAGTTGGAGGATGAATTAGATGCGGAAGAATTCAATATATTTTCCTATTTTATATCATTTGGTTTGGACAACATTTTAAGAACGTCTACAGGTGTTGACAAAAAAATTATGGAAGAAAAAAATAACAAATATGTTAATGACTGCACCATGTGAGTATCATTAATGAAATTAATTTAATTAATTCCCTCTATTTTATTTCTCAGAGGTGTGAACATTTTTGCATCAAAAATCGTCAAATTTTGGTTGCAATTAAAACCAATCATGAGAATGTCAAACTTGTACGAATTGGAACAAAAACATATTTTAAATGGAATGTTTAAAATGGCTCATGACTTGATACAAGAAAAGGAAGAAAATATTCGTAACAACAATGACGTTAAATATAAAAGTGAAAAGCCGCAAATTTTCATTGATCAGTTGTTTAAGAAACGAAATGAATTCTCATTCGATGAAATGGCAGATGAGATTAATACTATTATTCTTGCCGGTTTTGAAACTATTGCGACCTTAAGTTCAACAGTTGTGTTGCTTGCTGCTTTATATCCAGACGTTCAAGAGAAGATTTTTGAAGAACTCAAAACAGTTTTCAATTCAGTAGATGAAGAAGTGACAGATAGAAAGCTTCAAGAATTATCTTATTTGGATCAAGTAGTCAACGAATCAGCGAGATATTGGACAACACTTCCTTATATCGCAAGATCTTTATCGACAGATATTGAAATTGGTTCGAAAATAGTCCCTTCAGGATCAATTATTTGTGTTCCAATCATTCTGCTTCATAGCAACAAAGAAATTTGGGGTGAAGATGCCGATAAATTCATCCCAGAAAGATTTTCATCTGAAAGATTAACTGACACTCAACGTAAAGCTTTCATGCCATTTGGTCGAGGTCCAAGGATCTGTATTGGAAACAAATATGCTATCAAGTCAATAAAAATTGCACTTTCACATTTCTTCAGAAACTACAAATCGTCAACTAATGTTAAAGAAGAGAATCTTACATTTGAATACACCGTTTTTATAAAACTTGTTCAAGGATACATGGTGAAAATATCTAAAAGAGAATTCTAAAAAAATTTAAATTTAAACAAGATTTTCATTCTTTTTTTTTATTACTTCAAGCAATATTCATTTCTGATATTAACGTCATGCGATGTCGATTTCTTTTTATTTTAGAATAAAACAAAGAAAATTAGAGAAGCGATTTTTCCTTTTTTGATTGAAAAACATTTTAAAATTTTCACTAACTACTTCACGTAAATCATTTTTAATTTATCTTTAATAAGCGTTGAAAGTTCTTTTGCAGTTTGCTGGTAACTGTCTTCAAACACTGTATGAACGTCAATGTCAATCATTGTGATGACACAAGTTGCGGGACTTTCAGTTTTATGTGACGTTGGCTTTCTGTTAATCGACAACGTCGCGAGATATTCGTCGAGAGTCTTTTCAACTTTTACAGGTTTCAATTTATCTGATGAGAAAACATGTTTTAATGAAAAATTCGAATAAAAATAGAATCAACTCACCCAAAGAGCTTTCACTTAAGCTTAAAATATTTCGTAATTCCCGCATAACTTCCACCGTTAATGAAACTTTTTCATCACCCGAAAGATTTGTCGAATATTTTCCATTATTTTGTTGTCTTTTCTTTTTACTCGTCTGAGAAAGATTTTGGTGGCATTTTTCGTAACAATTTGACATTACAAAAGAACACAACGAGAGAATCTAATGAAGGAATAAATTTTATCTAATGTGACTGGAAACGTTCACTGATTGTCTCACCTCAACACATCCGACGAACTTCCCAAGCAAGTTCCTGTAGCTAAAAATCGGCCCAGATCCTGTAACCTTTTCAAGCTTCTCAATTTCATTTTTAACATCTCCAAGAGAAGAAATAAGATCGGTTGTTGAATCTTTTGTCTTCTCAGTTCCAATCCATAAATGATAAACAAACTGCGCTAACGATCTGAAAACTTTCTCGTAAGGCAATTGTGTCATGAAATGAATTCTCGATGGCAATAAATTGACTAGATATTCAGGTGACAACGGATGACTGTTGAGCATCTTTGCGAATGTAAAAAGATCTTCCCAACTGTTCATTAAGGTTTTGTAAGTCTCTTCAGGACAACAAGTTGAAGTTTGATCATTCTGATCTTTGGTTTCATCGTCTTTACTTTTCATTGGTGAGTGAATCAGATCTACAGACGCTGCAACAAGTCGCAATAGACTTGAGCGAATTTTCAGCAGCTCAGTTTCATGAACGAAACTTTCCTGTTCACGTTTTTTAAAGCTTGTTTCGAGTGAAATTGGTTCGGCTAAAACTTCACCATTTTCTGAAGTATATTTGAACACTGGGTCCCAACGAACCATCACATCGAGGTCTCGATTGTCCATCAACTCATCATACTTGATCCGATCTTCCTTCGGTTCAATTTTCATATTTTGAAAATGAAGAAAATTCTGTTGCGACGATCCATTGAAGCAAACAATTTCCTGAATTAAAGCTTCAACAGACACCATCGAGTAGTGAAGACTATTCGATAATCTGTCACGAAAATCCATAAATTCTTGAAGCTTTGAAAACGAGCCGAACTTATATGACATTGCGAGATATTCCAAACTTTCTTTGTATGATGCTGTGAAGAATTTCAATGTTTGATCGTAAATTGGCTTTGCCAATGATACAATGCCTGTTAATGGTAGATGAGTGCAATGAAGATAACCCAAAGAATCTAGTTGAACGTGTTTGACATCTAATGATGAATAAATTGAATGAGCACCCAAGGAACATCCCAAAATATGATAAATTTGAAGACAAAGAAGTTTCGCATGAAAGTTACTCGGACTATTTTGAAGCAGATAATTCAGAAGATGTGCAGCTTCAATAAGACGTTCAATTGAATTTTCTTTCGCTGCAAGATCAAACATGACATGTGCTGGAAGAATAAACAATAAATTTAAATGTTCTAATCAAGAAATTTTCAATTCAACTCACCAGCTAGAAGCGCATACTGATCTGATAAGCCAATGTCAGTTGGTAATAAATTCTTATCGAAAGCACTGAAACTATGCTCGTAATGTAAACTCAAAGCTGAATAAAGTGCTTGTAAATGTTCCACTGATAATGATGAATGAGATCCACACAACCTTGAGATTTGAAGTGAGCAAATGTGACGTTGAAGTTGATCTTTCTATGAAAATATATGTATATTAATAATTAATTAAATGTTTTTGAGAAAAATAGAAAAGTTGACTTGCATCTTGTGGTAACGTCGTCGAACTTATTCCAGTTTCTTGTATCAACTTCTTAGCAAACTGCGGTCTCTTTGACGGTTCCAAATGCTCCAAGAACACTTTAAGATCATTTGCACAGCATTTTTTATTGCCGAATAAATGAAAGTAATTGATTAAAAGCTCCTCATATTCGCCAAGAAGATTGTCGGCATTAAAATTACATAAACGCATCTCTTTGTGTATTTCCATTAAACCAAGAAATGGACCACGAATTTTATTCTTTGACGACTCTTTTTTAACTGGATAAAGGAAAAGATGAAAAACATTTAATTTGCTAAGAATTTCATGTTAATTTACCTTCGACATAAAATTGAAGCATGATTCAGGCGACGTATTGGAATCACCCGATTTTATTAATTCAAAGCAAGCAAAAATATAATCCTTGTAGTAATCCCATCGATCAGGACTGAAAAATCACAAATTAAAACTTCATTTAATTAATTATTTTTATCAAACTCACTCCTCAATCAGCAATTCCTCAACAATTTTTTTCAGCTCCATCCAATTTTTGAGTTTTTTGAGTAATTCGATTTTTATTGAAATTGGCACACCAGGAAAATGCTCACTGCAGACTTCTGATGTGAGGAACGTTAACATTTCTTCAAAACTTTCCTGATGCTCAAGAATAAATATTCAAGTAAAGTTGAACTTCTTGCTCTGCTTCGATTCTTTTCTCATTTATAACTTTATTCACCATTCGTTGTGCAAGAAGAAGTAAGATTTTTGATTTCTCCTTTTCAGACGATTCAGGTCCCCGGAGGGCTTGCAGAATTATGCTCATAACTGCCCAGAAGTAGTACGGATTTTTAGGTTTTGCTTTGAAGAGTTGAAGGGCGACAATTTGTTGCGATTTATAATCATTGACTCTGACATGAGCCATAAACAGCTGGCTAAGGATTTCTTCGTTGTTTGGTAGCTTCTTAGCAGCATTATGATAAATTAAACATATTTTATTCACTAAAATAATAAAAGGTTAATTAATGTTTTCTAACTTATTTCACAATTACTTCTTACATTGATCCAATTCTCGATAACAGTATGTTAGAACTTGTAGGGTTGAATCATCATCTGGTTCGGTCCTCTCTAAATCTTCGATTAGCATTTGACTTTCCTTCTCACGACCTAATCTTATAAGCGCAAGAGCTTTCAATGCAAGTGCTGTTCTTAGCTTCGAGGTTTTTTTTAAAACTTTTTCAACTTCTTGCAATGCTTTTTTATTGTTGCCGACATCGATTGCATCTGAATAGAGACATTCAAAATATGAAAATTATTAAAATTGTGAATTTTTAGTTAACCTCAGAATTTAAAATTTAAACTTGTAAATCATAAAACACAAAAATAATAAATTATCACTTAAAATATTAGTAATTTTTGTACCGAAAACATTCTGTAAGCGACGTTCATTCACTATACTATTCATTTTATTTGATAAACAAAGATTTCAAATAAAAAAATGATAATTAAGTTTCGACCGAATCTTTTCTTTCACTTTCGAATTTTATACGAATTTTTTTAGAAATTAAGGGGATGTGAAAGGGAGAGAAGAAAAACTTGTGTACAAGTAAAAGCCAACAGTGCATATAAGTGATGGTAAGAAAGGGCATTTATGGAGACGAAAAAATGATTTAACTTATTTTTGATCGTATGAGAGAGAATGTGAAACTTGTACAATCGATTTGATAAGAAATATTCTCAAAAATTTCAAAATTTCTAAAACAAAATCATGATAATAATCGTGATGTTTAAATGTTATCTTTAGTTAGAAAATAAAAGAGATTTGATCTCTTCTCGAAACATATAAACTTTAATTACAATTTGTAATAAATGTTGGCTTTTTTGGAACACTTTGTTCAAGCTCGAAAGGAATTAAAATTAATAAAAATATTAAAAATTGTTTTCTCCTTTTAAGAGAGTATCCTGTGATTGTTTATGAAGCAAATAATGATATTTATTTATCCTTATCTGATTCCTCCTTTTTAGCTGATGCAGCAGGAATGGAAGCTTTAATTCTAGATGTTAATAGTGAAAGAAAGAAATTTTAATTAAGAAATATTTAGTGATATCCATTAAATGCTTACCTTTCGGATAATTCAACATATTTTTCTTTAACTATGTCCAATCCTTGATCAATTTTTTGCTTGTTCGCTTCATAGATTTTTGGGATGGTGAATATTGCAACAAATGCTGTTTAATGAGAAAATAAATTGAAAGCATTATACTTAGGAATTTATTTGATATTTAAAACTATTTTAATTACTTAGAATGATCACTGTCATGCCGTTAAACATGGCACCAATATAAGTAAGAACCCATAAAAGTAATCCAAACTTCACTGAATCAATAATATCCTCAACACAGAATAACCGACGTAATTCTCCAATGTAAGCATTAACATGAGTTGCGAACACGCCGGATGATTGTTGAATTTTTTCAGACGACAATGATAAGTCGATGTCGAATATTTCTGTAAGAATAAAAATTAAATTATTTCATTGAATGAAGGTGAAGAAACTCACTGGAATGGATTCCCTTCAGATGTCTTTTGAACTGCTGAAACAACAGCTTTATAGACTCTAAATGATATCGTCCCAGCCAGAACTGCAAGTGACATGTATGCGATAACACTGATTAGCGAGAACATCGACATAGCCACAAGGATCGCCAAGACAGGCACGAAAACAGCTGCGGATTTTTTAACATCGCGCCAGTAAATCAACGATTCAACTAAAAGAAAAAAAAATAAAAATGAGATAAATATTTGACACATCATCATATTGTAAATATTTAAAAGTGAAATCATCAATGAAACTTGTTTTTCAAACAATGAAAATTATATCGAACAATAAGAACATTCAGTCAAATGAAATGAGAAATTAATTTTATTCCAACCTGGTCCCCTTTCCGGTAAATCATTTTGATACGAGTATCCATTGCTATTCTGATATCTTCCTGTAGACCTCCGACCCATTTCTTTCTTTTAAATTAATTTTTTATAAGAAAATCTACTCGAAATATGTTAAAATTTAAGAATATACCTTTCGCGTTTCTTTAATTAATATTGCTTCGCGTTGGGAGAAATTGAAATTTTGTGGTTAATTTTCTTGTTTCCACTTAAAGACGATACATAAATAAAACTATGTTCAGTTTGTCCAAGATGAATGATCGTACTGAATCAGAAACTTTTTTTTTCTTTTTATTACAACGTCTTACAAGTGAATAAAGTAAACTAAATTTACGGAAAAAGTTCTTTCTCTTTGGTTTTTTTTTCTTGCCTTACACTTCATCGCCACGAAAGTATATCGCAATACATGTACCTTAGCGGATGGTAAAAAGAACGCAGAAACGAAAACAAACACCTTTATAACAAGTAAAACGTGAAAGAAAAAGATAATTTGGAATGGATAGGAAGGAAACGACAAAAAAGTATTGAGAAATATTAGTTATACGATGATGATATTCTCCAGAACCATTCTTTTCATTAATTTGCATAAATATTGGATTAAAAAAAAGAAGCATGCGTTCAACTTCAATAAATATCTAAAACTTTTCTCTTAATTCCACGTTTCCTTCTAAACATTTTCAAGAAACTGTAATTCTGACTGTTAAACAGAGAACGAGAAATAAATTCTGATTGCATTGGAGAATTCAATATCAGATCATAAACCGCTAAACTTAAATCATCGATTGGATCACTATTTTGGTATGCGGAATCATCAATATCAATAAAAATGTTTAATGCATAATTACATTACTTTTAATTTTAGATATCTTATCTTTACTGTGATATTATCAATTGTCTTTATTGCGATTGATTATTTGAAGCGGCAAAGAAGTTGATGTTAAACATAAGAAAATGACATAATCTCAAATTCTCAACTCACCTCTTGGATGTAAACGATCTGGTTTGAACCATACATCTGTTTTTAAAAAAAGAAATTGATTATTAAGTATAAACTCACATCATATTTAATTCATTCTAAAACAACATTTTGATGACATAATGCGAAAAATCTTATCAAAATTAGACAATCGAAAAGTTTTTTAATCGAATGCAATAAATCAATAATTAAACGTTTTCTCAATGAAAGAATCTTTATGACTGTCTTTGATAATCTAATGTTGAATGATAATTGCACTGGGTGTGAGTGTTTAAGATTATGACATGTGCGTTTTAGGCAGAAAATTATATATTTAGTGAGAAAATATTTTGACATGAAAGGAATTTAAACTTACCCAAACCAAAACTGAAAAGCTTTTCATCTTTCTTATCGTTTGGACATAAATTAGCTTTAGGGGCAGCAACAGCAGCAGCTCTTGGTGTAACATTTACTGACTGTATAATGTCTTCTTCGACATCACGTAAAATACTTTCATCCGATTCTAGTTTGTCTTCAGGTTGTTGAACAATTTCCTGAACGTCAACAGGACTTTCTGGTGTTTTCGCAACTTCACTTTCAGATTGCAAAGCTTCCACACGTTCAATCACTGGTTCAACGTCACCAACTTCATTTGATTGAGGAATATTCTCTTCCGATTGCTGAACTTCTTGAATGTCTTCTTTCTTAGATTCTTCCACAATCTCTTCTTGTGGAACTTCAACTTCAACCGGCGATTCTTCTTCAGCTTTCGTGGCATCTTCAACAGTTGCATCTTCTTGTTTAGTTTCAGAGTCTTCTACCTTGGTTTCTGTTGATTCAGAAGCTACATCTGCCAATTGAGGTGTAGAATTATCTTCAACCACTTGTTGAACTTCTTCTGAAACTTTTGGTGTTTCAGTCTCGGAATTTAAATTTTCAGTTTTGGGTTGTTCATCAGCAACCTCAGAATTTTGAAATTCTACTTGAGGTTCAGCAACTTCTTCCACCACTTTTAAATCTTCTTCCTTAACTGGTGGAATTTCTTCACTCACTTTCACATCTTCAATTTGCGGTTGGGGTGCTTCAACTTCCTTTTCAACCTCGACTTCCTTTTCAGATTTGTCTTCTTGCTGTTCACCCTCTGCAACGTTTGAAACTTCTTCCTTTACGTCCTTTGTTTCAGTTTCAATGGGAGTGTCATTCGATTCAATTTTAATTTCTTCGGGAATTTTTATAGCTTCGTCACTATTTGGAATATTTTCTGACTGATCAGAAATTGGCTGATTTTCTTCCACTTTCCCGTTCGATTCGGTGTGATTTTCATCAGACGGTTCTGAATCACCATTAAGCTTTGTTGATTCATCGTCTTCCATTTTTGGTTTTTCAGCATCTGTTTTCTCCGATCTTTCGTCACTTGAATTATCTGCAACGATCTTCATATTTGCGATGTCATCGGTTTTCGTTGTTGGGGAGTTTTCGTCCGTAATAATATTAACATTTTCCATCTCGATTTTTCTTTTTAAAATTCGTTTGCTAAATTATTTAAATAAAAAAACTTAAAATCGCTTTAAATTTTGACCTAATTCAGATGAAATGAATCACTAGAAAAGATTCTTCTTGAAATGATTTTCCAATGAGCTTCCCACAAAAATAATGTGCTGCAAAATAGTTTCCAAAAGACTTCTTCACCGGGTGAGAAGAGAAAATAAACTGAACTGGAAATGAAAAGTTCTGTGAAGAAAATACGTTTTTAATTGAAACGAAAATCTGTAATGATTTTCTGATATCTATTTTAATCATCCTTGATATGATTTTTATTTTAAACACACGCATTTGATTGATATAAAGATATCAAATTTTATTTCGCATCGAGTACTTGTAAATCTCAATTTTGATTTAACGTTCGCTGATTCAAATACTTTTTCAACTTTTCCATATTGTCATTTACATTTGTTTCACCACAGTGACGTCGTTGAAAGCCGAAATCATTCCCGCTTTTCTCTGCTCACAATTCATAGAGATTTCATTCTTATCGCAAGCATTTTGAAGTAATTATTTTGTTCAGACTTACCGGACCGGTACATTATCTAAAACATTTTTATTTAAGCTTTGGAATCTATTTCATTCGTTTTATTCGCCTTAACTTGTCAAGTACAAATTGTGAAAAATTTTCCCTTTCTTCAATTATTTAACAAAAAAATTCAAAAATGGTAAGTTTGACTTTATTGATGCATTTTATTCATTAAAGTTTAGTTCGTTTGGCAACAACTTATGATTTAGTTGATTGAATATTATGTAATATTTTTTTCTAACAAAATAATTAATCCATGCAGTTTCTTCTCATGAAATGAGAAAAGATGAAAAAAAGAGAAAAATTTGTTTAAGGTTTTCAGTCAATCAATTTGATTGAATGTTGAGTTCATTAGCAAAGCTATTAACTTCATCTGAAGTGGTTTTCTAATCGAGAAAATTTTCATTTGTTATCATTGAGTTGACCTTTTTCCATTCACTAACACAGAGAAATGATATCCATGTGAGATATTTGTTACATTTAAAAATAAATAAAATATTGTCACATCTGAGAACATAGAAAAAAGAAGACAATTAAAATGTTTAACTTACACTCAAACATTCACGAAAATAATTTAACTAATAAATCTTTCTCTTGTCACTTTAACAGTCTGAACCAATTCGTGTTGTTGTAACTGGTGCTGCTGGTCAGATCGCATATTCACTTCTTTACATGATTGCAAATGGAGAAGTTTTCGGAAAAGACCAGAAACTTGTGTTGACACTTCTTGACATCCCACCAATGATGGGAGTTCTTGAAGGTGTTCTTATGGAATTGTACGATTGTGCTTTTCCTTTGTTGAGTCAAGTGATTCCAACCGCCGACCCAGCTGTTGCTTTCAAAGACGTTTCTGCAGCTTTCTTAGTTGGTGCAATGCCACGACGTGAAGGAATGGAACGTAAAGATTTATTGTCAGCTAACGTGAAGATCTTCAAGGTACAAGGCGAAGCACTTAACGCACATGCGAAAAAAGACGTCAAGGTTTTAGTCGTTGGAAATCCAGCTAATACAAATGCGCTTATATGTTCTCACTACGCACCTTCAATTCCACGAGAAAACTTCACTGCAATGACACGTCTTGATCAAAATCGTGCTCGTGCTCAAATTGCATTGCGTCTTGGAACTGACATTTCAAATGTGAAAAATCTTATCATTTGGGGAAATCATTCAGGCAAGAATTTATTAATTTCATTAACTCTTCAATTATCACCTAATTTTAATCTTCTTATAAAGCTACTCAATTCCCTGATGTTGCAAGTGGTACGGCAAACGGCAAGCCAGTAACTGATCTCGTTGAAGCATCGTACTTACAAAGTGACTTCGTCACAACTGTCCAAAAGCGTGGAGCTTCTGTTATTGCTGCTCGCAAGATGAGCTCAGCTATGAGTGCAGCAAAAGCTGCTGCTGATCATGTTCGTGACTGGTGGCAAGGAACTGCAGCTGGAACATTTGTTTCAATGGGTGTCGTTTCTGATGGAAGCTACAACATCCCAAAAGACATTGTCTTCTCGTTCCCAGTTGAGATTAAAGACAAGAAATGGAAAATAGTAAAAGAGTTAAACTTTTAATCAATAAAATATTGACATTATTTATTTTCAAGGTACAAGGATTGAAACTTGATGACTTTGCACGTAGCAAGTTGGAAATCACCACAAAGGAATTGCTGGAAGAAAAAGATGAAGCAATGCAAGTCTGTAATGCAGATTGACTAAATGACTCAAAGTTATGATAAGGAAAAGTTTTTTCAGTTGGAAGTTTCACTTTTATTTTAGTTGATTAATTTTGCTTATTATTTGTTTACGAATTTTGATTTTCTTTCCCATTTCCCACATGCGCATTTCAAAAGAAAAAAAAGTGTTCTCTAAAATTGCATTTTCACAGTCCCATTAAAGCATTTGAAACATGAAACCTTCATGAATATTTAATTACATTAATCAATTGCCAAAAGAACCAACAAATGTGAAACCTAATGAAACCTCAATTTACTTACTCCTCGTCATAACTTTTTTTACGGGAAAATCTTTTAAACAAACAAACAAAAGCTTTCATTCAAGAAGAATTATGTAATAATTTCCTAATGATGACGTAAAGCTTTTTTTTATTGACCTTGAGTAGAGAGCAGAGAAGAATGAACGCAAATTAATTTTTCCTCGCTTATCATTTCAAAAGTCTTTCTTTTATTACTAATTTAATTATTTTGTTTTTCTTATTTCTTTCATTTTTAAGAGAATTTCTATTTACGTCAAATCTAAAAAAAGAGTAAGGAATACAAGAATATATTTATTTTTTCTTCATTCATTGTTAATATTGGATTGAAATGTAAGAGCAATCTGATGCTGAGTTAAATAAAAGAGAAAATAGATTAAAAATGGATTTGTTGAAATTATTGTTAATAAATATTAGTTAGGTGCAGGGACAAAGAGCGTAACTTTATATTTTTCTTTACATTCTTTTATATTCAGAAATTGCAAACATTCTAAATCTAAACTTCACTTCTCACCTTTAATGATCAGACAAAAATCTTAAAACGAAATTTAATCCAGTGTTGTACTTTCGTCAATGACAATATTTAATTAAAAACATTTGAAAACTTTATAGAAGAAAGTTAAAGCTTAAAAATTGTTCAATGGTGAAATTCCTTAAAAAAAATAAAAAATCACTTAACAAAGCGAAGAGAAGGTTAATTAAGTTTTGTGCGTTTGTCCCTAAACATAAAATATTAATTATCTTTATGGAAAAAAGTTGTCTCTTCATCTTCAATTCAAATTCATGCGTTTCCATCGTTATCTAAAATATTTAGTAAATTGTTTAGAGCTTATTGAGATTTTTGTTAAATGTTTCAAAACAAAGCAATTTCTTGGATACATTTTTGGAACAAGAAAGTCTAACAGTTTCTTTAATCTTTCTGCCCTAATTACTGCTTACAACACGATTACACATTTTTTTTTTGTTTTATAATCAGAAAATTTCTAAATTCAATTCATGAGCCAAAACGAGAGACAAACATGGAAATTCTCGTAGTTGAGAGGAATCTTTTTTTGTTTTCAGTCACTGAACGATTTGATTCATTCAAATTTACTTGGGATAGAGAATATCGTAATGACTTGGCCGATATAACAGATACACTGTCGGTTGACCATCATCTGGAAAGTCATGAGCAACGACAGCGTCTTCCGATCCTCGATCCATGTATTCAACCCGAACTGATGCGCCGAGAGCAGCGCAAATTGCAATAATGTGGATGTGATCGCTTTCCTTGTACATCGCCTCGACTTCCTACGAAGGAAATTAAAAGAAATGTTTTTGAGGGCCTGTTAATTTAACGAACCTTGTGACAAAACTCTGCGACACTTCCGTAACTTCCATCGATGAAATTTTGGTAGAAATCAGATTCCTCTTGAAGTTTTCCTGAGGTAATCAGTCGTAAATAAACAACAACATAGTCACTGGAACCTTGCTCATTGAACACTTTGTACAGCTCTTCAAGCACTTGTGCTTGATTGTCCTTAGGCTCAACTTTGTGAATCACTTCGATGAATGTGTCGTAGAAATCCTCAATTGTGAACTGAGGAAAATTTAATTGTAGTAATTTTGACTTTGACTCTTCAGCAATCTTCTTGAATTTTATGAATTCATCTTGATGCTTGATGAGATGCTCGAGAATTGCAAATGCAAATGCTCTGAAAAAACAATTTCCATCCGGTCGGACTTTTCTGATGTATTTATATTTCTTCTCAATATCCTGAACCTTACGAGTGTAAATAGGATCGTCTGCATATTCATTGTTGAGAGTTTCAACAGGAAGTTCTTCAGAAATTAATGCAAACGAATCAGAAATCTACAAGCGAAAAAAAAGTTTTGCCGATGTTTTGGTTTTGGAAGATTTCAGAATTTTTTTTACCTCCTTTTCAATCTCACGCTGTTGCTTGATTATTAAATCATCTTGATTTTCAGCAGACTCCATTGTTTTGTTCTTTTGTGTAAATATAATTTTAATTTTCACCCAACTTCTAGGAAGAAGTTTTTTTGTATTTGCCGAGTTTCTACGAATGATAGGTTGTGTCAACCACATTGGAAATTGGACTACCGAGTAATTTTTTTTTAAAGGTTGAGCATAAGTCCGCGCTGTGACAAAAGTTCGTGCTGTGACATGGTTTTTTGTAAGATCACGTCAAGAACCTTCGTCAAAGTCAAGTCAAGTAAATTAATTGAAGAAAGTTGAGAAAAAAGAAAATATATCAACATGTGAACTTCTTTTAGTTTAATAATCAGACTAAATTTGATAATTCAATCTCAATTTCAATCTATTTTATGATACACTAAACGAATAATTTAAAATACAAATATTTATAAATTACAATCTTATTTGATTCCGATATGTATTTAATTACACTAAGTATCTGCCTAGCAACGGCTGAATGCTTTTAAATGATTGAAATTAAGCAAGGAAAACACTCTCACATACATTTCCAGGATGAGACTGCTTCTAAAACAAGACATTCCATTAAAATAAACAATGTTTTTAATATCTGACAAAGACACAGATTTCTATTTCTTTCCATTATTGCAAATAAAAAAATCTTTAATATTTTTTTTAAATTTTAGATAGATGAATTTTTTACAAGTGATACCTACTTTTTGTACGTTTCTTTATAAACTGTTTGATTTATACAATTTTTAAATGATCACGTTTAACAAAAAGAGAATAAAAAATATTTGTTAAAAATTCTTGTTGAGTTCTCATCAACTTTAATTGAATCTGATGCATTTTATATAATTTTTTAACATTGTAAAACATACTTAACTACTTTTAAATAACCATTGGTTGAGAATAATCCTACACAAGTCTTATAAGATTTGTATCACAGCGATATTTTTCTGACACTGAATTATAACTTACATATTATCTGAATTCTTTTCAATCGTTCTATCATTTTCAATTTGCACCTGAGTTGACCTGAAATTATTGACAATTAGCATATCTTCATTTGAAAAACTATTTTAATAACATGTTATTGTTTTACACATGCTGCACAATTCACACACTCCGAGAATTTTCAAATATAAAAGTTAAAAAGGCCTACGACTAGCGTACAGTCTACATTTAAGAGACATGCTAAGCATTACTTTTCTCAACTAAATTTCGTTAGATTTTATCAAAAAAAAAATTAAAATAAAAAGACCTAATTTAGTGATAAGAAATAATAAATAAAAACAAACCATAAAAGATGATTTTATTAGTGCTTTCAACACTTATTTTATTATATTTATGGCATTATCGAAAGTTTTACATTTATGCATCGAAATTGCCTTCAGTCGAAGGAGGTTTACCAATTGTCGGATTCGCACATTTACTTCTCGGAAAAAACAATGAAGGTAATGCTTTCAATAATAATAAAACTTTATGGAATGTGTTATTGAAATTAAACTTCCAGAGATTTATATTGAAATGAATAAAATTACATCGTCACCCGGGCCTTCACCAAGATCATTTTGGCTTGGTCCAATGTTTATGATAATAATTGACGATCCCATGCAACTGCAAAATGTTCTTAATTCACCAAAGTGTATCGATAAGCCTTCACTTTACGAAGGTCTTGGAATGAAAAAAGGTAACTGAAATAACCTAAGTGAATATATAAAATTAAAGGAACGATTTACCTCACAGGTCTTCTTGTTTCCAATGGAGCTTTATGGAAAAATCACAGAAAACTCATTGAACCTGCCTTCAGTCCAAGTGTCATTAAAAGTTTTTTACCGATTTTTAATAAAAAATCAAAATTATGCATCGATTTGTTAGCAAAACATTTGGATAGTTCGAGTTTTGATATTTTAGAATACATGTCGGCACTGTCTTTGGATTTGATATTCAGCACATCCAGCGATATGGAAATGAACATTCAATTAGGAGAAAATAATGACATCCTTAGAAGCAGTCATGTGTGAGTTAATTAAGTTAATAATTGTTTTACGATAATAATATTTTAACAGTGCTGCGAACATTCTTTCTGCTAAGATAGTTAGATTTTGGCTTCAATATGAGCCAATTTTAAGAATGACCGACATTTATGAATTAGAACAAAAGCATCTTGTCAATGGATTATATAAGACAGTTGACAAAATTATTCTCATGCAAATGCAAAATAAAAATCAAGATGACTCTGAAAAGATGAAAAAGAAGAAACCACAAATATTTATCGATCAACTATTCAAGAAAAGAGATGAATTTACTTATGAAGAAATAAAAGATGAGTTCATGACAGTGATTGCAGCTGTAAGTTTTAATGAGAAATCATTTCAATGATTTTGAAGCTAAAACATTTTCCAATTATTTAGGGCTTCGATACAATTGCTATAACGATGTCTTTTATCGTTCTTATTCTTGCAATGCATCAAGATGTTCAAGAGAAAGCTTTTCAAGAGCTTCAACATGTTTTCAATTCGAATGATGAAGATGTTGATGAAGAGAAGATTTCTCAATTAACGTATCTTGATTTGGTTATCAAAGAAACCATGNTGGTTTCAATAATTACTAAATTTATAGTTTTTTTTTTAAATTTAATAAATTAACCATAACAGACAATAAAATATCAGACAAGATAAAAAGTAACGAAAAAAATAAGAAATAATAAATAAACAAACCATAAAAGATGATTTTATTAGTGCTTTCAACACTTATTTTATTATATTTATGGTATTATCGAAAGTTTTACATTTATGCATCAAAATTGCCTTCAGTCAAAGGAGGTTTACCAATTGTTGGATTTGCACATTTGTTTCTGCGAAAAAACAATCAAGGTTTTGCATGCAATAATCAATCAAATTAAAAAGAAGTATAAACTGATTTTGTGAAATTTCCAGAACTTTATAATCAAATTAAAGAAATTACCTCGACACCCGGGCCTTCACCAAGAAAGTTTTGGTTTGGTCCAATGTTTATGATAATTATTGACGATCCCATGCAACTGCAAAATGTTCTTAATTCTCCAAAGTGCATCGACAAGCCTTCACTTTACGAAGGTCTTGGAATGAAAAAAGGTGAATTTCCTACATCATTTTCAAGGCAAAGCAAGATTTTAAATAAAAGAAATGATGAACTTCACAGGTCTTCTTGTTTCCAATGGAGCTTTATGGAAAAATCACAGAAAACTCATTGAACCTGCCTTCAGTCCAAGTGTCATTAAAAGTTTTTTACCGATTTTTAATAAAAAATCAAAATTATGCATCGATTTGTTAGCAAAACATTTGGATAGTTCGAGTTTTGATATTTTAGAATACATGTCGGCACTGTCTTTGGATTTGATATTCAGCACATCCAGCGATATGGAAATGAACATTCAATTAGGAGAAAATAATGACATCCTTAGAAGCAGTCATGTGTGAGTTAATTAAGTTAATAATTGTTTTACGATAATAATATTTTAACAGTGCTGCGAACATTCTTTCTGCTAAGATAGTTAGATTTTGGCTTCAATATGAGCCAATTTTAAGAATGACCGACATTTATGAATTAGAACAAAAGCATCTTGTCAATGGATTATATAAGACAGTTGACAAAATTATTCTCATGCAAATGCAAAATAAAAATCAAGATGACTCTGAAAAGATGAAAAAGAAGAAACCACAAATATTTATCGATCAACTATTCAAGAAAAGAGATGAATTTACTTATGAAGAAATAAAAGATGAGTTCATGACAGTGATTGCAGCTGTAAGTTTTAATGAGAAATCATTTCAATGATTTTGAAGCTAAAACATTTTCCAATTATTTAGGGCTTCGATACAATTGCTATAACGATGTCTTTTATCGTTCTTATTCTTGCAATGCATCAAGATGTTCAAGAGAAAGCTTTTCAAGAGCTTCAACATGTTTTCAATTCGAATGATGAAGATGTTGATGAAGAGAAGATTTCTCAATTGACGTATCTTGATTTGGTTATCAAAGAAACTATGAGATTCTGGCCAACTGCACCTTTTTTTGCAAGACTTGTAACTGAAGATATCGAAGTTGGCAAGTTGACATCGAAGACTTTTTAAATCAAATGAAACTAAAATTTTTGTCACCTTAGGCTCTCATGTAGTCCCCGCAAAATCCATTATTCTTGTTCCAGTGAATAAAATCCATCGAAACAAAGATTATTGGGGTGATGATGCTGACGAATTCAAACCCGAAAGATTCAACTCAGAATCATTTAGGAATGTACCGACGTATGCTTACGTACCATTTGCAAAAGGACCGAGAAATTGCATTGGTGGGAATTATGCAATGAAAGCAATGAAGATTGCACTTTCATACTTTTTACGAAACTACAAAGTCATGACTGATCTGAAAGTGGAAGACATCACCTTTGAATTAGTTATAACAGCAAGAATAATTCAAGGATGTAAAGTTAAGATCATGAAGAGAGTTTCACCTTCACTGTGAAAAATAAAATTATGAAACAAAAAAGAAATTTGATTTAAGGCACTTTTCTTGTTTTGCTGTTAAAACAACAGAAAAGATACAAATAAAGTTTAAAACGTTTTGTTTTATTAAAATATTTCNGTCATGACTGATCTGAAAGTGGAAGACATCACCTTTGAATTAGTTATAACAGCAAGAATAATTCAAGGATGTAAAGTTAAGATCATGAAGAGAGACTTTGAAAGTGAAAATCTTTAATACAAGGATGCTTTAACAAATGTTACTTATAAACTATGATGAAATATTATTTTAGAAGTGATTTCATACAAAAAGACAGTGCGAATAGAAGCCAAGTAGGAAGTATTGAAAACAATTTAATTATGATGTTCAATTAATAAATTCGAATCATAATATCTGTCATATCTAAATATGAATGAATTAAATAGCGTTAAATATTGTATGCGTCATGTGTTGCAGAAAATTTTGATTTGATTGTTGAATCAGTTTTGAGATAGTATTAATAATAATTTGTAGATAAAAAGATTGGTATGAGATTTGATCGTGAACACGAGTACATATATACGTTTAAAATGAAGAAAATTTGTTAAAGACAGCTGATATTTATGGTTTGTATCATATTTTAGTAGGATGTTTCATCATGAGCTTCTTTGTTTTCATTGGTGAATGTGTTATAAACAAATCATTATATAGAATCGAAAATCCCCACAAAACTTATGAAAGAAAATTTTTGAGTGTTTTCTTTTATCTGTTTGGAGTTCAAAAAACTTTGATGAATAAAAACAACTAGTGGTGAACATATTTAAATTAATTTATCATATATTTGACATTAAAAAAATCATTCTTTAGTAGTAAAGAAGTTTTTCCAGTTGATCGTGTTTCCAAATCCATTTTTTCCCGCTCATAGAAAAGATCATCAATACTATTGTGTCTCAGTATTTTCAAATATAAAAGATAAAATGCTACCAAACAATACTCAGTTAGCATTTGAAAAAGATGCTACAAATAGCCTCCCCAAGTTTCCTAAGAATATTTGATACAAATTGATTAAATTGACAAGAAAAAAATCAAGTGATAAAATAATTGAAGAGTGTTAATAAATCTTCTTAATTACTAATTTAAAAGGAGTCCTTTATCGTTTCATCTTTTTCTCCTTGCGAAATCAACATTAATTTAAAATTAGAAATTGGAGAAATAATCTTCATGAATTTAATTTCTTACTTTAAAAGTTTATCTTTGACATTTGTTTAAAGATTGATTAAAATTAATAGGAACGTTCTAATAGTTTTGAATAAAAAGTTTTATTGGATTTATTGGATGAAGATTGGCGATTCTTTCAATTAAAGAATTATTAATTTTATCATAACACTTTCTCAATTCTTTGTCATTCTTTGTCTATCAAGTAAAGATACCGTGAATAATTTAACTATGCTACATGTATCAGTTTTTTGACTATCAAAAAAATTCTTTCATTGTGAAACATTTCAAGGACGTTAAGTTATGCAAATTTAATGATTTTTAATTTGTTTTGTGAAGCTTTTAATACGAATATTTTCAGTATTCCTGAAAGTTCTAAGAAATTCTTGGCATTAGAAAATTAAATTAAGAAAGAAGATTAATTTGGTTTCAATAATTACTAAATTTATAGTTTTTTTTTAAATTTAATAAATTAACCATAACAGACAATAAAATATCAGACAAGATAAAAAGTAACGAAAAAAATAAGAAATAATAAATAAACAAACCATAAAAGATGATTTTATTAGTGCTTTCAACACTTATTTTATTATATTTATGGCATTATCGAAAGTTTTACATTTATGCATCGAAATTGCCTTCAGTCGAAGGAGGTTTACCAATTGTCGGATTCGCACATTTACTTCTCGGAAAAAACAATGAAGGTAATGCTTTCAATAATAATAAAACTTTATGGAATGTATTATTGAAATTAAACTTCCAGAGATTTATATTGAAATGAATAAAATTACATCGTCACCCGGGCCTTCACCAAGATCATTTTGGCTTGGTCCAATGTTTATGATAATAATTGACGATCCCATGCAACTGCAAAATGTTCTTAATTCACCAAAGTGTATCGATAAGCCTTCACTTTACGAAGGTCTTGGAATGAAAAAAGGTAACTGAAATAACCTAAGTGAATATATAAAATTAAAGGAACGATTTACCTCACAGGTCTTCTTGTTTCCAATGGAGCTTTATGGAAAAATCACAGAAAACTCATTGAACCTGCCTTCAGTCCAAGTGTCATTAAAAGTTTTTTACCGATTTTTAATAAAAAATCAAAATTATGCATCGATTTGTTAGCAAAACATTTGGATAGTTCGAGTTTTGATATTTTAGAATACATGTCGGCACTGTCTTTGGATTTGATATTCAGCACATCCAGCGATATGGAAATGAACATTCAACTAAATGATAATAATGACATTCTTCGTAACACTCATTGGTGAGTATTTTATAATAAATATTCACAACACATTATTTCAAAATTTTTTCACAGTGCTGTAAATGTTCTCTCTGCCAAAATGGTTAGATTTTGGCTTCAATATGAGCCAATTTTAAGAATGTCTGACGTTTATGAGTTAGAGCAAAAATATCTTGTCAATGGATTATATAAGACGGCTGATGAATTACTTCAAATTAAAATGAAAAGTTATGAAAATTTAGAAGAGTCCGAAACGCAATCAAAAAAACCACAAATATTTATCGATCAACTCTTTAAAAGAAGAAGTGAATTTTCTTATGAAGAAATAAAGGACGAATGCATGACAGTGATTGCAGCTGTAAGTGTTGATTAGAATATAATAAAAATGATTTTAATTTCTCAAAAAAATTCAATTAGGGCTTCGATACAATTGCTATAACGATGTCTTTTATCGTTCTTATTCTTGCAATGCATCAAGATGTTCAAGAGAAAGCTTTTCAAGAGCTTCAACATGTTTTCAATTCGAATGATGAAGATGTTGATGAAGAGAAGATTTCTCAATTGACGTATCTTGATTTGGTTATCAAAGAAACTATGAGATTCTGGCCAACTGCACCTTTTTTTGCAAGACTTGTAACTGAAGATATCGAAGTTGGCAAGTTGACATCGAAGACTTTTTAAATCAAATGAAACTAAAATTTTTGTCACCTTAGGCTCTCATGTAGTCCCCGCAAAATCCATTATTCTTGTTCCAGTGAATAAAATCCATCGAAACAAAGATTATTGGGGTGATGATGCTGACGAATTCAAACCCGAAAGATTCAACTCAGAATCATTTAGGAATGTACCGACGTATGCTTACGTACCATTTGCAAAAGGACCGAGAAATTGCATTGGTGGGAATTATGCAATGAAAGCAATGAAGATTGCACTTTCATACTTTTTACGAAACTACAAAGTCACGACTGATCTGAAAGTGGAAGACATCACCTTTGAATTAGTTATAACAGCAAGAATAATTCAAGGATGTAAAGTTAAGATCATGAAGAGAGTTTCACCTTCACTGTGAAAAATAAAATTATGAAACAAAAAAGAAATTTGATTTAAGGCACTTTTCTTGTTTTGCTGTTAAAACAACAGAAAAGATACAAATAAAGTTTAAAACGTTTTGTTTTATTAAAATATTTAATTTTTAAATATTAAATTGATTGAATAAAATTTAATTTTTCGAGTGCACAATTTTCGTAGCCATTTCTTCAGCTGAAGGAAGTTGAATAGGAATGTGATAGTATTTACACTGTTGACGTCGACAGATTCCATTTGCATGATCACGACATACTGCTACTCTTTGTTCATGAATTTCCAATTTTTTTGCTTAAAATTGAAGGAAATTTAATAAGTTATTGACAGAAAAATAAGAAGGAAAATTCTTTCAATTACGTTCTGATAAATGAACAAACTTGCAATTTATTCTTGTACACATGTTTCTGTTGAAATCTTGGCAGACTGGTAAGTTATCAAGTAGCTGAAAGGAAATTTATCTATCATTAATTTATTGTTAAACATTGGGAATTGAAAGTAGAAATTAAAACTAATTAAATGTTACCAATTATTATTTACAACAAATTTCAAACCAGTAAAAAATAAGAGACCATCACCATTAAAATAAAATTCAAAACGTTAGGAAATCTATTGTAAGTCAGGCATTAATTTGCAATGCATGTACCTGCCCGTTTGAATCAGTATAATTCACAAATGACGCATTGAGTGGTATGACTGCAGAAGCTATTCGAGTTTCAAATATGAAGTAGCAGCAGAAAGTATTAGTTATTGAAGGGAAAATTTTTTAGCACAAAGCGAAGATTCAATTGAAAGAAAATCCGACACTTACGTTCAGCAGGAACTGGAAATGAAACCATTTGATATGGCGCAGTTGGGATAAAAGGTGGAACCTGAATTGCGGCACGTTTGCAGTACATAATTGGGCAATATCTTTCTAAATTCAAATCCATTGCATCAGCCGAACGCTTTACACCAATTTCCACTTTATTCATTCCCAATGAAGATCCAGACGGTTCTTGGGGAATTAAAATCGGAACTTCAGTGTGAAATGGAATGAACATTTGCGGAACTACAGGAGCATGAAAAGCGAAAGCATTTCTTTGAGCCAAAACTGCGTGACCTTTAAGCTGAAGCTTCTCGATGACTAAAGCTGATGGATGATAATACTTGCAAAACCCTCGAGTACATTTTCCTTTGAAGCTATCGTAACATGTTGTCACTTTACCATCAATAATATCAACATTTCTATTTGGATGTGCATTTGGACATCCAAATTCTCCCAACGCACAGGTATTTTGAAGAAAGTCTTGACACACATCAAGTTGAAGCCACTGAGAATCTTTTGTTTTACTTGTAAGAGACATTTTTGAACTCACTTGGTGAAAGTCAAACAATAAATGAAGGTAGCGAAAGTAAAGTAAAATGGATTAAAAGTTTATTCAGAACTTGAAGGTTTTCATTATGCAGAATGTTCTTTCCAGTGACGTAGAAGGGAAAAGTAAGAATGTGTTTGATAATTAATTTATAATATTTTTCATACATTGAACATCTGTAGAAGCAGATAAGCAATAAATTCATTTTTTTTCTATAAACAGTAATTTCTGAGAATCAATGAGAATTGTTCAATTCTTATTTTCACTACGCTTTCGAACAATGCATCATATCAACACGATAAAGTTACAAAAGGGACGGAGAGTCTTGAAAAAGCAAACAAAACCGGAATTTTGAAGCCTGACAAGTGATAGTAATGACAGTCTGCTGACTATTGATGGAATAGTTTCTTTTTTAATGTTTATTACTAATCAGTTTCTCAGTGAGTAATTGTTATAAAATTTGTAACATATCATCAGTGACTCTAAAAAAGAGATAAAGGAAGAGTTATTGACTGTTTTTCAATTAAATATTCTTGAACCAAGAAAGAAGGTTTATAACATTTTAAACTCGTCCGAATTGTGTAATTAATCATTAATTAATTTGTTCGTGTCACTTTCCAGTGGGTGAGTATGTGATGCGTAAAGAAGCTGATAACAAAAAAATGTGATTTAATTATGTACATATTTATGATAGAGACAGCGGGTGCATTAAACCGTTTCTGATTCATGTAAACAATCTGATTACAACTGACAGTATTGAATGATTTTTCAATTTTAAAATAAAAAATTTTAATTCATGTTACATGATTTTACTCATTTTGAACTATAAATCACAATTTCTCCTTATCAATGACTTATGGTGCGTAATAATACATTCATAAAGTAAGTGATGTTAGAATCAACACTGAATATGACAGACACTTCATGATTCATGAACACATTTTCGTCAATATATCTAACGATATCTTTTAACATGCAACACATTGACAGTCAAGTTATTTATACTTATAAAAGCACAAACTGAACGAGCTCTCGTATAAACGAGGAATTTCATTTTCTCTGTGACCATCATTCGCAGTAGTGAATTGGGTTGCTTGTAAATCACTTCATCGTAAATAAATATTTATCACAATTCACATTATAAATTGCACTGAAACAGATCAAACTTTTTATCAGCTTCTTGTGTACCATGATTGGTAAAGCCTCAAGTTTCTAAATATTTTAAAAGGTTTCTGGTAAAAAATAACATAAGCTGAAATAAGCTTTCATAACAAATTATTATAAATATAAATATTGGTGCTTTTATTTGTACTGGAGAAAATATCGTGTCATGTAACAACGCAAGCATTTATTGGTATTTTCTTTTTAATATTTACACGTGATGTAGAATAACTTTTATTATCAACTAACAACGTACATGTAGCAGACTTTTGATTGCATTTGTTTGGAATCAATTAATTTCTTTGAAAACTAATAATACTGATTTATTGAAATTATTTGAAATTCATGTGAAAATAAATCTTTAGGTGCATAAAAGCTGGTGAAAAGTAACAAAATAAACTACAAGACAAAACAACAATCATGACTGATAGAGATAGAACTCGTCTTCTAGCATCTTCAACAGATTCTCAAATAACAAATCACCCAACAGTGAGTGAAAATACGCCAGCAAGAAATTACGGAAGTATTCAATCGAATCAGGGAACATCACAATCATCAGAGACGATGGATGACAACAGAACAACTTTGAAGTTTTTTGAAAAAGTTGGCTTCTCATTAGGCCATGTTTATAATGATTTGTGTGCTGGGATATGGTTTAGTTATACGTTATTGTTCATGCAAGGTGTTCTCGGAATGCCTGGTCAACAAGCGGGAGCTTTAGTCATGCTTGGTCAAGTTGGTAAGAATGAAACAAAAATGAAAATTTAAAAATTATTATTTACGATTTTTCTAAAAAAGGCGACGCAGTTTCAACCTCCTTTGTTGGCATGCTGACAGATAAGTTCAGTACAAAACGTATTTGGCACGTCTTCGGTACATTCCTAACAGCAGCAACATTTCCCTTAATTTTCGCAATCTGTCCACTTTGTGACGTACTACCATCATGGTGGAAGTTAGCGTACCTTTCGTTCGTTATTTTAATATTTCAATTTGGTTGGCCAGTTGTACAAATCACTCATTTAGCAATGATTCCAGAATTAAGCAGGTAGGCATCTTCTTATGGGAATTATGTTTAGGAAATTGAAATTTTCTTGTAACTAGAACACAACGTGATCGGAGTGATCTTACCGCAACAAGATATTCAGCATCAATTTGTAGTAATGTTATTGTGTATATGGTAACATGGGCAGTATTACATATTCAAACGAGTTATGAGAATAAAATCACGCCAAATGATTGGCCGAAATTCCGAGTAAGTAGAAATCATTAAAAGATTTCTTAAAATGTCACAATTTTAATTCAAAATTCATTTCAGGATATTGCATTAATTTTAACTCTCTTAGGTGTTTCCATGTCAGTATTATTCCACTTTTCTCTTTCGATATCAAATTATGAATATCGAAGACGTTTAACTATGAACCAACGAAGTCAGACGACACATTCATCAGAAACTGAATCACTTATCAGAAATCAAGCTGCTGATGACACAACAGAAACTCAATCATATGATGATGACAACAAATATAAAAAAGCAAATGAACATCGCGCCGAAGTCGTAACAGTTGAACGAAAAAACTTCTTCAAATCGCCTTTACTTTATCAAAATGCTTTGCTTTACGTTTTCTCCAGACTCTTCATGACAACTTCATTAGTGTACATGCCACTTTGGTTGAATGAGAGATCTTATGTTCCATCACCACCTAACAATATCACTTTGACTGATGAATTAACTTTTAATGAAGGCACAAATATCGAGAATATAGCAACAGTTCCACTAGCTTCATTTATAGCTTCTTTTGTGGCTTCAATGGTTTTCAAACAAACAAATAGATTTATTGGACATAAAGTAGGATATCTTATTGGATCAGTTTTAAGCTTTATAGGCTGCGCTTGGGTCGTACTTGCAGCATCTCCAAATTCGTCTACTGCCGAATTATATATCGTTGCAGCATTTTTCGGTGCTGGTAGTTCGATAACAATGATTGCTAGTTTATGTATAACAGCAGATATGATCGGCCCCCATGCTGATCAAGGTGGTTTTATTTATTCAGCCGTTACTTTCTGTGATAAACTTATAACGGGTATTGCCGTCATTGTAATCGAAACAATGTAAGACATTTAACTGCATGCCATTTAAATTTTAAAACTCATTTAATATTCTTTTCTAGTAAATGTAAGAATCGTGATGACTGCCCAACCTATTACAGAAATGTTCTTGCTTATGCTTGTGGTGTGCCAGCTATCTTAGGAACCCTCACTCTCTTCACCCTAATTTGTACCAATAATGTGACGACTCAGGCAAGAAACAGAAACGAACGACGTATTATTGATAGCTGAATCTTAGATCACGACAATATATTTATAAACGACTTTTATGTACTTTAATAAATTCATGAATGTGATTCTTTCAATAAACATTACTTTAGTAAAATTTAAAATTATAACTTTCATTAAATTGCCAATTAAAAATTTTTCTATGATGAATAAGGAAAATTAACGGCTATTAAAAGAAGCAAAAATGTTTGAATTTGAAGCGAAATATCTGATCAAAGTGACATCTTACGGCAACAAATTAAGTGGGGAAGAACTTATTCAAAATCAGAAATATATTTAAGAAAAAGGATTAATACGTGCTCGCACCTAAGAATTTCGTAATTAATAAAGTTTACTCAGTAACGTGATACGCTGCACTCAAGAAAAAAGCAAATTTAAAGTGATAAAATCTCTAGTTTCTCCGTAATTCGCTTAGTGTGAATTTTCTAATTTTTAATCATAAAATATTTTGGGTTTCGTAATATTACGCTAATTTAACTTTAAAAAATTGTCGATTAAACCATCATGTCAACGCCAGCAAGAAGACGGTTAATGAGAGACTTCAAAAGGTAAGACAATAGGAGATTTCTTAATTTTTTTTCTTTAGAAAGAAAAAACAATCGAAAATTCGCCATAAAAAGAAATCACATTTTATTTAAGAGCCCATCATCGTTTGTAAATAGGTCATGATTTTGATTTCCTAATTGTATATCAATTTACCGCACTTTGAATCTGAAAGCTAGGTTGAAATCCCGCAATTTCTAAGAAATGTTTAATCGTTCGCGATATTTTGTGAATAAATTGTCATTTGGTTCAAATTGCGTCTCGACTCGTTTAAATACGGCAAGATGCTTCAGTGATATATTTGTCTGTATCTCTTTTTTCAAAAGTCTTAAAAAAGATTGGATTTTTGGTTTTTCTATGAATAACTTGTAAATTTTCCATCAATCAAGTTTTTTATCTGATAATTATTTCGATTCTCTGTTTTAAGTTCAAGTCAATCAAGTTGATATCATCTGATCTACCACAAACATCACAATAGAATGCTAAGATTTTATTAATAAGTTTAAGTAGAGTCTGAGCTCAGTGTACAAGGTCGACAGTCTGTTCAAGTGAAAAGTCGAGAAGAAAAAGAATTTTCTCGCGAAACTTTAGATTTTTTCTTCTTAAAAATCAATGACTTCATCGACGATGATGATGTTTGTGTTGGTGTAGTTGCGAATGTTACAAATCTTTTTCCTTCATTTTTTTGTTTTTGTTTTGATGACAATCTCATACGTGTGGCATTTGATGTCGCTTTACTTCTGGTTTTCGCAATCTGTTTACAAACGATGGTTTTTCATTTTCGCAAATTTATTCGCACGAATGATTCATTTTTTTTTTCATTTTCACAGAGCTTTGTGTGTCGCTATGACGCAGCTTCTTATTTACCGCTTTGTTTAAAATTTAAATTTCTTCGGCGAATAGATTGACCTCGAATAAGTTTAAAGTTAAATCAATAACAGAACATAATCAAAAACCTTTCATTAAATTGCTATGACAACGTTGTTTATTAATTAAATTGTGATACATGCGTTCTTCTCTTAGACTCCAGGAAGATCCACCAACAGGAGTGTCTGGGGCACCAACCGACAACAATATTATGATTTGGAATGCTGTGATTTTTGGACCGCATGACACGCCATTCGAGGATGGTACATTTAAGCTGACAATAGAATTCACCGAGGAATATCCAAACAAACCGCCGACAGTTCGATTTGTATCGAAAATGTTTCATCCAAATGTATATGCCGATGGTGGTATCTGTTTGGATATTTTACAGAACAGGTGGAGTCCAACATATGATGTATCAGCCATATTAACATCTATACAAGTGAGTTTAACATTTTATTATTACTTATTTTATATTGTTATAATAATAACTTTCTCTTCACTTTTAGTCACTTCTGAGCGATCCAAATCCAAATTCGCCTGCAAACGCAATGGCAGCTCAGCTGTATAAAGAGAATCGTCGTGAATATGAAAAGCGGGTGAAAGCTTGTGTGGAACAAAGCTTCATTGACTAGCTCGAATTAATTTCTTTATGTGATCTTCGGATGGAGTTTTTGTTTGTTTCTTTTTTTCTTCATTTTATCTCCCTTGTATTCGACTAACTGATGTAATTGCTTAATAGTTAACTAAGACCCTCCTGTCAAATGAAAATAATCTTCATGCTAACGGGGATAAGTCATCTGAAGGAGCTTCATCGTTCTCGTGCAAGTTCTCAGCCCACCATTTAAGTTTCATGCTCTAAAGAAAACTTTTTTCACTTTATTTTATTAGTTTTTCGTTCTCAACTTTCTAAGAGAAACCAAATTAAAATGAAAAAAAGAAAATTTTAATAAAATAATTACTGTAATTAATTCTCCAACTAGAAAAAAAAAGAAGAAAGGTGAAGCTTTCGAGAGTTTTGAAAACCTAATTGATGTCATACGATAATTTAACAATTCTGCAGTACCTTTACGGGATATCAGAGTAAGATGAAAACAATTAAAAAGATTCATTGTACCTTTAAGATTTCAACTCTCCCTTCCTTTAAATTAAACAAACAAACAACATAAACAACAACACAGCAAACATACAAAATCATACACAAACATACACGTTCTTTCTTCCTTTTGTCAGCTCGCGAATTAATTAAAAACATTTGATGGAAAAAAGAGAAAAATGTAAAAAAAAATAATAAATTAGGATAATAAAATAAAAAGTTAAATAATATGAAAATGTTTGAAGCAAATTTTATTGTTAAATTTGAAAGTCACAGGAAATTTTACTAATTTAGCCTTCTTGTGATAATCTTCGAAGGATCTTGGAATCTCCCTTTTCGAGATTTTTTAAAAGTTTTTCCAGTTCATCGAGATGGTCATCTTTAATATTGTGAAAATATTGTCGCATAGCATCACAGAGATTGTAGACATATTCAATATTCTTCCCTGATGGCCCGACAGCCTCATAAATCTGACATGCAATATCTTTTAGATTATGATTACGATTCCATGACGGATTTTCTTCGTTAGCAACATAGACGATTGTTGATTTCGCTTCTGTCTCATCAAATGGATAGAACAATGTTTCATAACGGATGTAACCATTTTTCTCTCTATAATCAAGGTGATGTAGGACTTTATCGATTCTGTCATTTGCAATTTTATATCCCATGCCAAAAACTTTTGCCTCGTCATCATTTGCTTTGACTAATGTCACGACTCTTCCAGGTCTCTCGGGAATTCCACGATGATCAATTGAATTTTGATAAAACCTTCGAAGAAATCCCTTAATGTGACCCGCTTTTTTTAACTCAAATTCAAAATCATTGTTCTTCCAAACCTTCAAGGAAATGTTGACATATTTAGGTAGGCTTATAAATATTTATTTATTTTATATGAAATTAAATTGAAATAGATTTTTACTTACAAGAGATCCATACCCAAAAACCCACAACTCTGGATTGTTCATCGAATAATTTGTTTGTGTTTAATGAGATGAAATATAAAAATATTAACTAAGAATTTGGAATACTAAAAAACAATTCATCACGATAATTCTAGAAATTTAATTTTCCCTTTGAGATAAATTTATTTTCTCATAATTTGAGCTTCGTACCCACCAACAAAATCAGCTTTCTGTTGACGATTCTTTAGATTTCACCGGAAAGTTATATTTCAATCAGATAAAACTGAATTGTAGTCTCAAATGTAAGCTGAAAAATTGTGCAAGATTAAAATAAAATTCTGTAATCAAACTACCTAATTGAATTACCTACTTTTCCTTTTCACTAAATTTATTTAGATGGTGAAAATAAGTTTACAAATCTCGTGCATTCTGGAGAATATTGAAGAGTTGAAACCTGGTCAGAACTATTCGTACTTTCTTAAACTTCGTTGTAATAATTGTGGAGAGGCTGATGATATTTGGCATGATTTATGCGAAGATGAGAAAGTTCAACAAGATTCTCGTAATGCTAAAGGTTATAATTTTGTGATTAAATGTAAGCTTTGTGGACGAGAAAATTCACTGGATGTTGTTGAAGGATCTCAAGGTAATACCTAAATAATATTAAATATATTATTAGAGATTTTCAAAAAACTTTTATATAAATTTTATAAGGTTCATATAAAGAAGATGACGCTGGAAAATTCAAATCAATTATCACATTCGATTGTCGTGGTATTGAACCAACTGATTTTGATCCTCGTTCTGGATTTATCGTGAAATCAATCGAAAATGGACAATCTTTCGATGATGTTGAAATTGAAGATGGAGATTGGACGGAATATGATGATAAGAATAAAAACAGCGTCTCGATTTCTGAATTTAAATCTCAGTTTATTAAGCTTAAAGGAAAGTAATTAAAGACATTGCCTAAGTCAATTGTCAATCGTTTGTCTCCTTCTACAAATCGTTTACAAATAAAATTTAATCGAAAAACATTTCTTAGAGTAAGAATTGAGACTTACTTTTAATGACGATATAAATGACAATTAATTCATCTGCTAAGTTTTATACGAAAACAACATACACTTAAATAAACTAAAAATGTCAAAACAGATAAAGGTTCGTCATTAGTCTGTAACTTGGCTTCAAAGAAAGATGAAGTTTCTCATTTTTCTTCCACTTCTTTCATTTTATTTCGTGAGTTTTCAGAAAATTTAAACTATAAATTTCTTATCATTTTATTTTTTCTAGTTAACTGCTGATGGTCGAAATGTTTCTGGAAATGTTATCGATAAAGTTATATCTATAGCTATCTCATATCTTGGTCAGGGACTCAGACAATTGGCGATGGAATCGCGAGTTGAGGCTGAAAAAATTATTAACAATGTTTATTCAAGTGGAGTCGAATACGGAGAAATAATTTTAAGTATCGACAATAGTGTTTGCAGCAATGATAACGATTTGGAATTCTGTAAGACAATTAAAAGCTTAGAGAGTGTTCTAGTAGATAGCTTTAAAGAATTTGACAAATATAAGAAAGATGCTAATAATATTTTCAACAAAGCATTCGAAGCTTATATCGCTGAATTGGAAAATTTAATGAAACGTAAGCTTGAACCTATAAAAGATTTGGTTCAGAAAGGCTTCTCTTGTCTAGTATCAGAGGCTCGTAAGATGCATAAACAGCTTATTGAAAAGGCTGAAGAACTCACTCGGAATTATTTGGATAAGAAATTGGCTACATTTATAGAAAACATTAAAACACGTCGTGATGAAATTTTCAAAATTAGCAAGGCAATTGCTTCAACTTATCAGAGTTGTGAAAACGATGAAAACATAAATGAATGTTTAAAGAACTTTGAAACTGTAAGAAAAATTGTCAAATTTATTTTTTTGAACTTTATAAAAATTATTTTTGTTACAGAATGGCGGCGACATTCCATCTCGGGTTCGAGTTCTAATAAATGAAATAATACAACTTTATGTTCAGCAATTGGCAGTAATAGGCCCTAATATGGTTCAAATTGAGAGGATTATTGATAGTCAAGATGAACTCGCTGTAGAAGCCTTGAAGGCGTGCAACTTGCTTGAATTGTAGAACAGACGTGTTTGAAAGTAATAAAAAATTATCACACAGACAGACATAAAGTAGAATTAAACTTTCAGCGTATTCTAATTTTATTTTATATTGTCGAATCTCATTTAAGAAAAATAAATCGCAATTGCCGTTTTATCTGGAAATCTACATGAACTTTATTCACACTATGACTTTATGACCTTTCAAATAATTCTTTATATAAATTACAACAAAAAGCTTTTACAGTCGACTTCCACCTGTTGCTTTTTTTTTGTTCTCAACGAAATGTATAAAAAGGAATGAATGAATAAGTACTTAAAATGCTTCACATTGACTGCTAATGCGCTCAATAAAAAGAAAATGAAATCTTAATTGCCTTTTCCGTTTCAAAAGCTTACAAGCACGCAACCAATCTTAAATGGCATTTAATTGATTACCACCTAAAGGAAGTCAATCTTTGCTATTTGAAAACGTGTCTGAATCGAGATTTCATGTTTTCATCCTTCTCTCGATACTTTAATTTCCTTTTGATTCAGCAGTGAGTCACTCATAGTTTTTCTTCCTTCGTGTTCGCACACATTTTCCTGCAGGCTAACGAGATGAATTCGATTTTTTATTGATGATTCATGATTCATGCCAAGCAATAAATCACGTGAAGAAAATTCCTTAGGAGAGTCACGTCGAGTATCAAGGTCGTCGCTTTCTCTTCCTTCTCTTCTCCTTTAGATCAACTTCAATGAGCATTAAACAAACACAGTTTGACAACCGATTTATGGGAAAGCGCCGTCGTAGCATGACCAAAAATGCTTTTCTGTTTGTCATAAAAAAAGAAAAAAGAAGAAATTTCTCCCGCATTGAAAAGCTTTTATTCATGTTAGTCAATTATATAGAAAGTTCCTACTGAGCTTTCTGTTGAACGACATGCCTATTCCATTTATGCATTTGCCACCACTCACCGGGAGAAAAAGTGAGAACAATGTGAATGTGTTTGTGAGAGAAAATTTTCTGCCAAACTTTTCAAGCAATTTCATGGTAGCATAAAATACATAGCATTGAAGAGAATCATACTCATTTAAACATGGCGATTGAATAAAAGTGTTTGCAGCATTGATAAGTTGAAAAAAGGAACTGGTAGAAAAAGTGAAGAGCAAGTTTAGTCTGTTGCATTGTTCTACCTCGGTTATCATTTCAACAATTAAAATAAGTTTTCTGAGATTTAAAGTAGACTCAAGTGAACGTTTATTTGTGCAAAAAAGTTTTTTAGAAAGTTCTTTTCATTTTTTTTCCTCAAAAAAGCTCGGTAAAGAAGAGAGTAAAGAAGAAAGAAACGGAAGACCGAATTTTCAGCGAAAACATTTTTGTAATTTAATGAAAGTTTTATTAATAAATTTATGAATATTCAACATACAATTATATTTGAATGAAATCAGTTGAGCAAACTATGAAATTAAACATTAAGAAGTTTTGATTGCTTTTAAGAAACAGTCTTTTTTTTTTATTCTAACCAAACACCTTAAAGTGGTTTTCGATAACATTTGTTTCTTTTAAAATATCTAGATAGATAAGCGGAAGGATTTTCTAATTCGAACGTGATTGTGTAAAACTTGCTGATACTGTCAGAAAAATAAACTTGTGGGAAGAACAAATGTAACTCATTTTAATTTAATTACATCTTATTTATTATGCAGTTTAATAATATTGAGTAATATAATGTGATAAATGGATTTAGCTGGAAAAGAAAAAATAAAATGATTACAGTGAAATATATATTTAGAAGGGAACGTGCAAAGATTTCGCAATAATATTGCTTCAGTTAATTTATTCTCAATCACAAAACAAAGGGAACTAATTAATTATTATTATCTTTATCAATGTATGATATCAGAGTACGATATTTAGAGAGTGATACTGAAAACACAGGCAGCTTAAAAAACTCTTCTTTATTGACTGTAGACTAGCTTTATACATGCAAAATTTAATGTGCGGTAAATGGAGAACAATAATCGTTAAAGTCAAGCTAATTCATTAATGTGACAATTTAATCATAATGCATGGGAACGGCATTTTTATCGCGAGGAGGAAATGCTCGGTGGTTGAACCTGTTGGTTAGTGAGTCATCTATAATAAAATGGCAACTCGTCTTACCGCCAAACACCACCATGAAGAATCATCCGAGAGTGAAAATGAAATCGAACCTGCGAAAATATTCCACCGAAAAATATCAACGAACGTTAAATCTTCCGTAAGTGTCGCTATGCTTTTCATCATTGTTATTTATGTGTCACATTTTTTCTTTTCAAATATATGCTTGATACAAAGCGAAAGTGTGTTAAGTATGCGCTGTTTTTTTAACTGTCAAAATGTACGAAAATTATTGAACGAACCCTAGAAAGCTACAGTTTGACCTACTTAGATAAGTCGAGCAACATGTTGGAGAGAAGAAAAGGAAGGAAAAATGATACCTGAAGCATTTGCTAGTGTCGGAAGTTTATGTCTAAAAGATTATGAGCTTTTACATACATATATCCGACTAGAATTTAATGTGCTTGTTTTCTATAGTAGTGAAGCTAGGTCAAGCGGAATGATTTCTTTATTTGCATGTACAGTTTTCAAAAAAGTAAAAGAAACAAAACGAACATTTGGGATTGTGTCCGACATTAAACGTCCTTTTTTTGTAGTTTCATTTCGTAAAACTTTGATGACGCCATTCGAAGGAAAAGAT
The DNA here is from genome assembly GCA_900005825.1 of Clunio marinus. Classification (NCBI taxonomy): domain Eukaryota; kingdom Metazoa; phylum Arthropoda; class Insecta; order Diptera; family Chironomidae; genus Clunio; species Clunio marinus. Next base: position 52,932 of record CVRI01000050.1, read on the forward strand.
TTTTTAAACCTAAACTAAATATGAGTGACCTGAATAAAATAGTTTTATCTCTTCATTCCTTGATAGGATATTTTCTGATAAATTGTTGTCTGTGTTCACGATAACACAAATAGGCTTAAATTCTTCAAACTATGATCAAATATTTTTAAAGTACGTCATCAAAAGTTGATTTTAATATTAAAGAATGAAAAATAACGAAGTAACATGAGATGCTATTTTTTCTAGATAAGATCATGATTTTATTTACATCAATTTCAAATATTTATTATTAGAAAGTTTAGCAATTATTTTGTTAAGAAAATCTTCGTCTTAGTATTCATTAAAAAAATTTATACTGTTCGAGTGTTGAGAATATATTCAAATACGCTTTTGAATCCTTTTAAATTGGAAAGCTTGTGTCATTTAAATAAACTAACGTAATGAGTCATTGAATATTTCTATTGACGAAAAGAACACGTGAAAATCATTTTTGTGCGTTGTCAACTCAACGAGAGCATAAACGTGTGAAACTTCTATCGTTCACTAACGATGAACTGTCGTGATGGATGCTTCAATTATATAAAATCTCTCACAATCAATCATTGTTTCCAACCGATCACCATGAACTTGTCGTGTTGAGTGTTTCGGGTTAAAGTAGACGTTGGACGTAAAAAATTGTTAACCGTGTCCGTTGTTGAAACAAGGGAAATTTTAATAACCACAGGAAAATATTGTGGATATTTCATTATCATGCCATATTTATATAATTACATCAAACGTTACTCGTTGCTGTTGCAATAAATCGGCTCATCTCTTTCATAACATTAAAATAAATCCTTCAATTTTCCATTGACTATTTTTCATTAGGTTTTAAAATGTGCTCGCTCTTCATCTCATGAATGAAGTTAAATTTATTTTAAAATGTTTTTCTTTTCTCAATTGTAGATATCTAGATATAGTTTCTATAAATTAAAATATTTTAATTAGACATCAGTAATCTGATACTTACCTACACCTTAATTATTTATACAATTTTTCTAAGAAAAATCTTTTTTCTAGATATATAACAGATACCTGATAGATATCTACGTCTGTTCCACCTTCATTAAATTGATTGATAAAAGCTCTTCAGAGAGCTTTCTTAATTTCGCTTTTCGTCAAAAAAAAATTTACTTGCACAATTCCATCATTATTATTATTATTTAAATAGATTTATGAATAGAATTACAAAATTTAAGTAGACAAGAATAAAAATCAATAAAATAATTCCTCTCATATTACATTGACTTTTTAGAATGAATTAATTTATTATGGAAAGAAATTATCGCGCGGAAAAATTAATTTTCTCAACAAGAACATGATGAAAACAAGAGAAGAACCATTTGCAACATGAAGACAAGAATATCTAGAGGAAACGTTCTTCTAAATATCATGAACATGCTGTTTTCTCACTGGAATTCTATCAAAATTCATGTGGCAAAAACAAATGGTGATAGGGATGTGTACTGACACATCTGGAACCGATGAAAGTTTTCTCATAAATATTTCCGTTCAGAGTCGTTTTACTCTGATCAAAACATCTTTCAATTTGTGGATGATGATGTAAAGCGTTCGATTGCGTTTAGTCAGGGATACGGTTTTCGTATCCAACTTATTGCTATCTGTACTCATGATTCTGTCTTGACAATGCTTCATACAAAGTCTCGTTGCTTGCATATTTCCCATTTATAAAAGAAGTGAAGAAAATATCGATTATTGTCTTCTTTTTCATGGCACGCAGTAATGTTTATACATTGAATTAAGCTGAAACTTTGCAGACTGAAAGAAATCAATTTTTGCAGATTATAATTTAAGAAAACATTTTGAATATCCGTGAGTTTAAATCGATAAGGTGTTATGTTTGAAGCCAAAAATCAACTTTATCAAAAAATAAAATATCTAATAATATCACATTTTTAAATGTTCAAAATAAAACTAAAAATGAATTCTTCAAAGGTGAAACATTACCTGCAAGGTTTTCTATTAAAAAAACCTGTAAAAATACTTAATGTAATTCTGATATTTTTATTCGAAGCAATTCATCCTTGATTTTAATTATAATAAACTGAAATGAAAAGCTTTCAAGTATTTTAATTAGAGTTTATGTTTTCGTTTATTATGAGCATTATGTTTCGTCGTCATAAAAATATATTATTTTATTCGAAATAAAATAAATAGGTCATGGAAATCCAAATTTATAAGGATAATTTTTCTAGCGACAATAATCATCAATGTTTATTTTTCCACTTGCAGGCTATTACGAAAGAAGGATTTCTCATGAAGCAAACGAAATCCATTCAGCGTTGGAGACGAAGATATTTCAGATTGAAAGGTCACAAACTGTTCTATGCCAAAAACCCTGAAGTAAGTTTGTTCATTTGTTAACTTGAATTAAAAATTCATATGTTTCGTACTAAATTCATTACAAATTTATGCCATCATTCCCCTAAATGTTAAGCACAATGAATATTGTGGAGATTATAATTTTACCTAACATGGTTTTATTCAAAAATTTATCTGAGCACGTTTTCGCTCAGGTGATAAAATAGAATTGATTGATTTGACGTATGTCTGTATCTCATGAATAAAAATAAATTACTCGGAATAAGGTAGAAAATATCTCTAACAATGGATGTTATAGTTGAAAGTGGAATTGATAAATTTGATTCATTCCACATGTTACTGATTTTTGATGCATGAAAATCTGTCATGTATTTGGATAGTCATGAATTGATTGAATGGTATAATCAATTCATTAGTATTCATATAACTAAATATGATCATACATATATGTATGTGGAGCTTTCATATATTTCTTAATATCTTCTGTCAGTCAGAGCTGATATTTGTGATCAATTTATGGAAATATGTGAATCATCTATCTGGTCACTTCAATTTTATATTATTCGTAAATTAAGATGTATTATGTAAAACTTCCAAAATTATTTACCGCTTAAAATAACTTAAATTTTCTAAGAAATTGACAAGAAAATATAGAAAAGAAATTATTTCGTCATTTCTGCCCATTCTAAAAAATATTGTTTCATATCTTATCATCCCTCATAATTATTTATTATCTAATCTACCCTTGATTATTGTATTTATTTCCAAGAATTTTACTCGAAAAAAAAGAAAAAGCAATTTCGTTACAGTTACATCCACTTCTCGTGAATCGTTACGCAATTCAGCTTCGCATTGATTTGTAAATTATTATTTACGTTACGTTTCTCATGGAATTTTAAGCTTTCCACGATATTGAAAAAAAAAACTCAATCGGAAACCGAAGGTACGACAATGTTTTCTCGTCTATCAGAGTGGGTTCTTAAATATATTTCAATTTCATATCTGTAAGAGAACATTTTATTATAATTTATTCAAGAGTTAGACTTGAATCTATATAAATATTAAATATATAGAATAACGGAAACGGAATTGAGGAAACGTATTTTCAATTGTTTCTTAGCAACGCACGTTTAAATCAAATTATTTTTAATAAAAATAAAATATAAAAAGCTTGCCTAGGGAACAAGGGAAAACACCGAGAGTTGTTTCTTTCCTTATTGTGTTGTTGAGAGCTTTCGTTCTTTTTGTCAAAGTTTCTTTGAAACATGCTGTTGAAGTTAAAATTAATTCAGCAGGTTTTGATGATAAAGACTTATCTCCTAACAACACCTTTTCGTGTTAGAAGGGAAGATATGCAATTAAATAATGTCGATTCTTAAAAATTAATGATTTTATCACTTTTAATTGCATTAAAGCAGTAGCTAAAATTGATAAATCTTTCGCAATCTTCTTTATTTCAACAGGTTGGAGACATTTTCCATGATCTTTTTAAAAGAATTTATAATTCAGCAATATTTAATTAAAACTTCTGTAACATCATAATTGACAACGAACGTCAAAGAGAAAGAAAGGTCATCAAAAATATTTGAATCAATTTCAAAAGAGCTCATAATTTAATAATTAACTTGAACATGAGGAAAAGTTATTTAATGATGGAAGAATCAATGAATGTAAATTAAATATAATTCTTGAAAATGTTCATTAAAAGTTTTTTCCTTTTTTCAATTTTTCAATTTTTCAAAGTGACAAACGTTGCTTGATAAATTTGATTAATACTTTGACACATTAATTTATGAAAAATTATCTTTTCTGTAAAACGAGTATTATATAATTTTTATAATTATTATTATTTGAAAATATCCCATAATTAATCATATTTTATTTGTCTCGTGCCGCAAGCAAACAGAAGAGAAAAACAAAAAACTCAAACAAATGAAAGTAAAATAAATAAATAAATGCTTAGAGAGTTAAGGAGAGCAGAGAAGTCTCTTTATTATGTTTTGAAGAAGAAGATTCTCACATGCCTTATGTACATATTTAAATTTTCATCATAAACTTTCTTATTCTTCTTAGGAAAATTCACTTACTTTCTATCTACGAGATTTTTTATCGTGAGAAAAAACGACTGTGAAGAGAAAGACGAGACACTCTCAAATTGTTATAATAACACATGGCATTGCTTCCAATTTATGCTTCCTTGTAAAACTTCGGAAAATGCATTTTCTCTCTCGTCGTTTATTTTCTTTCGCTCTCACGACCCTTCTTATGTACACGAGCCAGTTGAATAAAAACGAGAGCACCCAGAATGATCTACCTAGTTCAGCTCGAGAATTCGTTCAGTTAACTACAAACCTTTGCATGTGAAAATTGCAAAAAATTTAGATAAAACATTCTCATGATAGATAATAGTTGGTGTTGTGCTTATAAATGTTTTAAAACTTGATATGAAATTTGATATAAAAAAATAACAAAACGAAAGTAAAACAAGTCAGTTAAGTAATTTGCTTCTACATGAATTAAATGAATAATTAAAGGAATGTAAAGATGAAGAAAAAATTTTCATAAATATTTAAAACAATATCAAGCGTGTCATTAAAATTTTGTCGGTTTTGTTCTTTACTACGTCTGTGATTACATAAAAGTGATTGCGACAGATTTTTAACATAAAAGAGTTGAACAATCAAAAAAGTTAAAATCATAGAAAAGAAAGTTATGACAGAAAAACACGAAAATATTTAGAATTTATTCAAAAGCAATATATTTAAAATATTTTCATACAAAAAAAGGGAAGACAAAAAAATATTATCAAAGAAAAGCGAAGAAACAGAGAAGCCCCCGTAATATTTTCATGAATATTTTATTCGACTTTGGCAGCAACTATATGTAGCATAAACTCTTTTGCCATTAGAGAGACAACTCAATTATTCCAAGAAGTTAGTTGAAAGCACGACGAAGCTTATAAAGTCTCACAAGATAAAGAAGAAGCTTTTCTCCTTGGAATAACACGCTTACGCTCTTCAGCTATCAGGTAAATCTGAAAAAAAATTATTTTCATTCTTTTGTGGTTTTGAAGAGCTTCTGACGAAACTTCTGCGTAAAATGCCAAACGAATGAAGGATAAAAAAGAATTTTAATGTTCACGTGCGAATACAAATAGAAAAGAAAGGATAAGAATTTAGGTTGATAGAAATACTCGCATCGTTTGCAGAAATTCGAGATGAAGCACGAACATTTCTCGAAAGCAATCTTCGAATTGTTTTTTTAGCTTGAAACTAAATAGTTTGTTCATTTTCGGACGTTATCTTGTATTACTTTTTATCACTAAAGCATTCTCCACTTATGGCTTCTTCCATCCTTCCAAGAAAAACGAAACTTAAATATTTAATTAAACCAAAAATCTATTTTGATATCTGAAGAAAGTTGAAACAATCAATGATTCAGTTGAACTATTATCAAAAATCAGAGAAAAGTTGTTTTTTAAGATAAGCTTTAACTAAAAATCTCAATTTACAATTTCCATATATGCTTCATAACCTTAGCTTTCACTGCTTTATATTTTTCTCATTCGATATTTGCTTTTCCTTAGAAAGGTTCTTTCTTCCATTGGTTTCTAGGTATTTAGGTCAAACACTTAAACATTAAAGTGAAAAGTTTTGAGCAATCATTTTTTTAAAAATACCTTTCTCTTTCACTTGAAAGCACATTATGTAAATATTTGAGATCAAGTTTGAATGAGTTTTTAAGCAAAGTTGTGACTTCATTTTCAATTTTCTTTTGTTTTTGTGTTCGTGCTAACCGATGAGGAGGATTAGAGTGATAGATTTATATCCAAACATTGTTCTTCTGAATTTTGAACACCTTTTTATGATGAAGACCATTTTAATCAATATAGTCTGGGAACCCTCCGAATGTTAAACATAACTCTAATTCCCTTTTTACCCGAGCCAATTAGATATCTATTTGAATATTTCCTTAAAAATCCTTGAAACTCAAGAAATAATATTTTTTTGAGGTAATGGTGCGAATCTTTATTTTTTATTTTTTCAAGGATCTCATTCGCCTTTCCATCCTCGCATTTTTTTTAAACGGAAAAGGGAAAAAAGAGACCGGAAAATAACTAAAAAGCAGTAATGGGAGCAGAACCCTGGTACGAGTACGTTTATATACAAATTTTGCAAGCATTATGCAGACGGCTTGTCGTTTCGTGTGAAAAGCAGTTAAACCGTAACATTTCATTAAAAGAAATTAATTTTCGTTGTACGCTGCGCTGTTAGCGATGAGTTTTCCATGAAAAATTGTAAATTGTATCCATACTTTCCGAATGGCACGTAAAAGAAAACTTCTTTAAGTTAATGGAAATTGTAAAAAGATCTTTTCAAAAAAAAATCCATTAGCAGTTGAAGTCGTTTAAGTAATGTGCGCACAATAAAGTGAAGGGTAGTAATATTTTGAGACCTTATAAATACACCTGGGAAATGTTCTTGTGAATGTTCGTATCGTTTCAAGGAACGACAAGTTTTAACCTTAAGGTTTTTGTTAACATACGAAAGAAGGAAGTTCTTCTTTCAAATCAAAGTAAAGAATGATTCAGAATGCCTTGTCATGAATCATGATGTCTCCATTTATGTAATATGAAAATAAAAATATTGACATGAGATATTTCAATGTCTTTTCAACAATGGCATAGATCAAGAATAATTCCTATGAAAGTAAATATTTACCTCAAACAAACATCAAGCCAATAAATACAATCAATAAATATGAAAGCAGTTATCTGAAAATTTCTTTCAACAAAATATAATCAAATATTATGAAAGCCAATATAAATTAAACTTACTTGAATAGAAAAACTTAACTGAGCATGCAGCTCGTCCATTCATTCAACCATTAATTATCAATTGACGATATAAATTTTTAATGCAGCTGAATGAAATGTAACAATAAGTTAGACTCGGGAAGTTAATGAATATTACATAAGTTTATTTAGTAATTCTAGTTTGTATGTTTGGCATTGTTAGCGAGTAAACGAATGAACAGTTTTTGAAGTCTCACTAAAATTTGTAAAGAATACTTCTGGATGCCATCTGCTAGAGACACAGGAAATGACTTTGTCTTTATAAAAGAGCTTTGTCTACTGCATTCTTTCTTGTTCATGATTAGTTTTTTTCATTGCATGTTTTTGAAATCTTCATAGCTGAAATTTAATGGTTGAAGTAATTCTAGTTTGTATGTTTGGCATTGTTAGCGAGTAAACGAATGAACAGTTTTTGAAGTCTCACTAAAATTTGTAAAGAATACNATGACTTTGTCTTTATAAAAGAGCTTTGTCTACTGCATTCTTTCTTGTTCATGATTAGTTTTTTTCATTGCATGTTTTTGAAATCTTCATAGCTGAACACTTATTTCTTATCAGGAGCATCGGCAATTGAGATTGTATTAAGAAAAACATAAATTAAAGAATTAGGTAGATAAGATTTTTCCGTTTTGCTTTTTACAAAGCGAGAAATAAATTCGGTGAATCTTGTGGGAAATAAAAAAAATCCTCTCAAAACCCAAAGGCAATGAAGAATATCACGAAAGATTTGATTTTTTCACTGAAGTCCTAGACAGTGTCTTTGATGACGCCTATAATTTAAAGAACGTCTGCATAAAGAAAATGTAATATTTTATCTATCTTTATTGAAAAGAATTTCTTCTTGTGGTTCTTGTCTAAATCTTTTTTAAACTTATCCTTTGCTAAAAGCAATAAATCTAAGGGTAAAAACTTTCAAGAGTACAACAACCATGTAAACAAACAAAATAACGAAACCTTAGAAAAACGCTTTTTATGATAATTTCGTTAAGATTTTTTTCAGACTATTATCAAAGGATCTTGTAAAACAAGATGAAAATTATAAATTCTTATTAATATACCTTCATCACTGATGACGATAAGCCAACAACAGTCACCATAATGGAATATTATAAATACAGTTGAATGTTAATAAGCAGATGTTTCGTAAAAAAATAAGCTCTACGAACAGTTGCTCTTTATTACACATTCGTCTTATTAATTCTACATTTTAAGCTTCTCATATATTTTAAGTAATAAATACTTAAAGATCTCCTTAACAAAAAATAGTTAAACTATTCAATTTGCAAGACATGAAAAAATATTGAAGTCGTCTTAAACTTAAAGTTATCAAGGAGACAAATTAAATATTATGTTTGTGCACGATTATCCAATATCCTCTGAGGATATTATCTGTTAAGAAAATAAACTTTCCATTGGACTTGGAATACTTTTTAAAAAAGAGAAAGTTAAGAAAATTTTCAAAATAAAATTCAAAAACTTAAATTCTCTCGTAACAACAAGAAAATTTCAGCAGATTCTTCTTAAAATTGTATCTAAGTGATATTTCAATTGAAGCACATTTTTCTCAAAATTGAAGCGATTATTTCCAAAAATATAATAAGCTTTTCGACTCACTGCTGTTCCAATGCTAAGATGACATACCTCATACTTATTTGGCAGAAAACGTTTCAAGTGTTGATACAAGCACCTGCCTCCGTTGAAACAACAAAATATGAAAGCCTTGAATCGTTCATATGTTGAAGAAAATATTGCTTGCAAGCAATCGTTATTTTTCATCACTGACGTCATGACTATGCTGATATTTTTAGAGGAATTTTATAATACAAAATCCTTTAATAAAATATATATTGGTAAAAAGCGTTTCATTTTATATTCCAGTTTTATTCTAACTTGATTAGGTATGTTTCAAAATAAAAGTAAAGGGAAATTTGAATAATATTGTCAAATTCATTCAATTGTTCATTAAATCGTCTAAATTGTAAATGCTTAAAATATCTGTCAATTTAAGCCCTCACGAATGTCAAATGAATTTCAAAAATTGAATATTATTGATCTAAATTCTACAAAGCCTTGCCTTATTATCCTGATCGGTCTTTACTCTATTTAACTTTTGATAAATACATAAATTTCATGATTGATATGCTTTTAGTTGAGTAAACAAAAATTTTCCAACCATTTTGTTATGAAAAATTTATTTTTATTATTTTTCTCACCCCTAAGAAACTTTCAACTATTTTCTTTTAATTATAATTGCTATAAATATTTATTTTTCTGAAACGATATTTTAAAGGAAAATGTTGAGCAGTTACGAGGTAGGCAATATTGTGCGTCGTTATGGAATCTGACACAAATTTTTCATTTCTGTATATTTTTTCTGTTGTCACCATTCTCGGTCAAGAAATATGGAAAGTTGGCCTTTATGCTTCGGGATGTGTTGCTCTCTCTCGGTTTGTTTACATGAAAAGATTTTTTAACATTCAACTTCAAATTATTACGCCTTAGGATATGTTTTACTCTTATCTGAATCAGAAGAATTTCAAGTTGAATCATTTTCATAGAATTTACTTATGCAGCAGACTACGTTACATTTATGTTGATGTTGTCGACATTATGAAAGTTTTTATTTCGGGGACCGATTCAGAAAACATGAAATTTTTTTTATGAAATATTTACGATTGAAATTGAGTTTAATAAATTCAACAATTTATAAATTTCAAACCATACATCTATGGAAATCAAGATTACAAATTCATCAGATACAATCAAACATCAAAGCGTTTGAAAAAAACATGAAATGATTCAAATTTTTAGATTGATTATCTGATTATCAACAAGACTAAACATTTTCAGTTTCGCGAAAATAAACATGTTGAAACTTCCTAAAACTCATTTCCGTTTTTCATGGAATATTTATTCACGTAGCGCTTCTCATTGTTATCAATTTGCTACAGCATTCAAAACTTTTCCGTTTTAAATGGCCTTGACGAGATGATGTCTGAAAAATTGATTTGAATTATAGATTGTAAATTCTTTTCATTCGCTTATTCAAATCCTAAGCTACTACGGTGGGGGCCCAAAGAATACCGTCTCAAAAAAAATACTAAAGCTTCTGTACAATGTTAAAATACTCCAGTTCACAATATAATTATCGTGCAAGAATAAAGAGCGAAAACGTAACTTTTTAAGCAAAGTTTTTATAAACTTAGAAAACATTTCAAGAATTTATTCATCATTTCGAAAAATTGGTTTAAAACTTTTCTACAACACATTGAAGTTTTATCAGCGAGAGATTTAAATATCGAACCAATCTGTCTTCGTAGCTTTTCAGAGGTTTTGAGGTAAAATATTCTCTCATCTTAATCTTTTGGGAATTCCTCTTGTGAGTATTTTCAATGTCAATGAAAAAAAATCTAATAGCGAAAGTTTGATGAAGAAAGAAGTAGATAAATATGTAAATAGAAGAGATTGAATAAATAGTATCTGAATGATTAATGGAAGAGAAAAGTTCAAATCTATTTTCACTTTCCTTTTATGTTTAAGTAAACTTGCGACGTAATTAATTCAGTTTATAAGACGTAGCTTAAGTATTTTCTGTAATGGGAAGGAGAAAGTTGAGAAGTTATTTTAACGTTTGTACAAAGACTTGCGTCACAGCTTCGATTGAATTATTTTACACGTGACATCAGAAAAAAAATGAAGCGTCTTTTATCTACGTCTCAAGCTTCTTGCGAAGTCATGACGGAAAATCCCTGCACACACTTATTTATTATCTCCTCTTGAGATTTCTTTTAAATAAGGTTGAACTTAACTTTAATTTGAAATCTCTTCTTGAAATCCATTCAAACATTATGCATTTGAATTGTGACGTAATGTGAAGCCAAATCTTGATCTTATTCATCTTTCATTCTTTCAAAAGAAAAGTGCTTAAAGGTAATTTCTATTCCATTAAGCGAATGAGATAGAAACAAATTATTTTTGATGCATAATTTCCATCATAAGAAAATATTTGCGTTCATTAATAGACTTGATAAGATGTTCGGTATATGAATTTATCTCCTGAGTCTAAGTACAGATAAGATTAAATTGTTTTTTCCAAAGATTTTTTATTCCAGATAGAATATGTACCTGAAAATTGCTTAAAAATTTTTTAAGTCTTCATGAAAATGCTTTTCACTTAATATCGCAACGTTTTTTCATTATTATTGTATTGAAGTCACGACTCTTCATGACTAAATAATGGCTTAAAATCTTTGAGCATCATTCTTAAGCATGTACTTAATTAAATTAGAATAAAAAATTCTCATTGCAAATATTTTAAGTGATAAAATATAAATTTTATATTAAGTAATGCCATTTTTATTAAAAAATGTTCTTTTTTATCTTACAAAAGAAACCTCAAGAGTGAATTAGATGCTTATGCTCAACTTAATTTTATTTTTAGAATCATTGAAATCGCATTGAAGCTTTCTGTTTCTCTTTGAGATAAATTTGAATTCTTTAACTTACTTATCATCGATCAATACGTCACAAGTTTAATAAACAGATTGGTGGTTTGAAATCCCTAGACTTGATGACGACAAGAGTAATGAATTTTCTAAGCTTGACAAACTTTTATTTTATGTTATAAAAATATAAGAGACTTATTAACAAAGAACTTTACATGAAGTTTCTTTGTGAAATCAGTTCAGTTTTTTTTATACGTGTCGTACTTTTCGATAATCTACTACAATGCTATTCATAAGCTTAAGATATAGAGACAGAGTGAAAGAAAGCATCGTGAAAGAGATAAGGTGTCCTTCTGAGCATGAGAAGACATTATACTTGAAACCTGAAAGTGAATATTCAACATGGTGCATTAAACACTGCTCACAGACATCCCCATTTCCGAGCTTTCAATATGTTTTATTCAACTAAGGATACTTTTTGTAAGATTAATGGCTAAGCTTTTTCTTTCTTCTTAGATCTACTGACAGAAGCCCTTTCCCGGTCTCTAAACTTTACTTCGTCTTCCCTTTTTTCTTTTCCTATTCTATTCTTGGCAATTTTCGTTTATGGAATGAACTTTCATAAATTTTCATAATAAACATTTACTGAAGGCAGCATATTGGAAAAAGGTCGAGAACTAAAAAGCTCGTTGAACTTCAACACAAGGCAATAACGTATTAATTCATTGAAGAATGGAAACTTTAGAAATGTGCGAGGTGAAATAACTTCAAAGATTCCATTTTTAAGTCACTGCATATTGTTGAGTTCATGTAACCCAAATGCATGAATAAAGTTAAAAATGACGCTTTGAAAAGATTTTTGATGCATTCGATGCATCTACATTGCATTAGGTCAAAGGTCAACTACTCGTTACAGATTTTTTTTCGACACAGACAAAAATATTTTCACAGTTCAAGTGTTAAAAAACTTTGAGATAGAAAATACTGAAAATATTTATTACACTTTGTAATAGCATTAAAATCATTATCCCAGAAAATTTCTATGACAATTAATCTAAAGCTCAATTGAATGTAATAATTACACAATCGTCGATAGAATTCGAACAAAACCTTGGGGAAATTGAGAAGTCTTTTTATCGATTCTTTCAACATGATTACTTATGAAGAAAGTTGGAATCTTTTAATGGTATCGTCAATCATTCAGTAAATGAACTATCATGAGTACGAAAAAAAAGAAAAGAAAATGGAGCAAGATATTACGATTCCAGATAAAAAAAGCTTCATTTCTGTTCAAAGTTTGAAATAATCTTCACGTTCTTTAATAGTTAATCTTTTCTGCTTCTAACTTGTTAATGCTCAGTCGAGACCACGAGTCGTCAGTTTGATGGATCACTAAATTTATTATATCAGAGGTTGAATGCAACATTAATATTTTTCGTCTCTGCTTTAAGAGTTAATTAAACTACCTTTGAGGAATTTTTTGTCACCAGAGGCATTCATTTCGATGAGTAATTGTGACAAAAATTTATACTGCATGAAAATCGAATATGGTTTCGCGGTAAAAATACCTCAAAATGTTAAATGTCAAATTTCTCTCGTTTTTATTTTTATCCTTTCAATTTCATGGTTGATAAATAATCTTTACGAACGAACTCAATTTACATTTACATCATGTTCTAGTTGAGGGGAATACGTTTACGTCATCGATGAGGGAAGAATTTTTATCAACTGACGTAGTTACCCAATTTTCATTTCCAATTTTCATTTCTAATTTTCATCTTTTTGATCTACTTCTCAATCTTGCCATGGGAAAAAGAATAAAGCCGCGAATGATGATGATGATGAGAAAGAAGAAAAAAAAAATGGAATGTGACTCGATTAATTTAATGAGCTTTTTGTGTAACTTTTTACCAACTCCTTATAAGATTAAGACGCATTAGCGGAAAATTAGAGAAATAAAAATTAAGCTCAAGTCAAAGAATGTGGAATAATTGGTTGGAGTTGTTCCAACTTTCAATCATTTGGTGTTGAACTTGAATAGAATAAAGATCAATATCCATCAATTATCTACTGGAAAAAGAAATCTCATTCGTGTGATAGAAAGTAACTTTTTGATGGAATGCATTTAAGCGTGAAACTTTAGAAGAAGTGGTTGCAAAACGAGTGAATTAATTTTCAAAAGATGAAGTATTTTTCGGTGTTGATAGAAGAAGTCATTCTCACTCTTCAAACTGTGTACATGGCAATTTTAGCCCAACTTGGAAGTTTACAACGAAGGGAAAAAAAGGTTCGTTTTCAATTTTCCACTCAACTGGTCTTCTGCTGTCTGCGGATACTGTCGGTGTTCACAGCACAATGAAACTGTGATTTTACAAAGGTATAGATATGTTTTCACTATCTCATTTTTATCATCTTTCACAATATTTTGTGGACTTGATGAAGGTAATTTTTTTGAGCTCATTCAAAGCTTCAAATAGAAGAAAGTTTTATTGAGATTCGTTTAGCATATTCTTTATTCGTATCGGAGGATGAATTCAACCTTTCCAAAGATATTTTTAACTTTTCAAGCTGAGGGAAACGTGTGTATGTTAATGTTTATTTTGATGTTTATAAATGAAATGAAATTGAATGACGAACAAAAGAGAAAAGAATTAGAAAGTAAGGATAGAAATTTTAGTCTAAAATTTAATTTTGTTTTTCTTAAGTTAAATGGACTTTTTGATAGAAATATTTTTCATCAAGCATTTCATAAACAGAAGATACTATGTATGATGAACAGATGGGTCTTAAATTGACCCAGAAGTTTAAGAAAAGTTCAGGAGAATTAAGCAACATTTTTCGATAACACGAAATTGCTTGAAAAATATCATGAAAATTAAAAAAGTTTTGTTTTTGTTCATTCGCAAATTGGCAAATCATCGAATGAAGCAGGAAAAAGTGAAAATGGTAAAAGATTTTTCTTTTTCATGACATCCTTTAATAAATGTTCCAAACTCGTCATATTGAAAGTTAAATAAATTTCGTAATAAATTTTAGCTTGTAAGGATGATAAATTAAATTAAAACGAAATCGTTTCCATTTATTTGATTGTAGAAAGAGCTCATTAAAAGTTTTGTTTTCTATTAGATACCTATATAAATTATTGAAGTGCTTTTTAAATCGATGGTTGATTATCTTTCTTCAGTTTGATATTTCATGATAACTGCTTATTGTCATTCCAATTACAGTTATCAACGCGTTGAAAGTAATCTCTGACAAATTAAAGCTTTCATTTATTATATTTGGTTCTGTTCAAACTTAAATAAAATAATTGAAAAAGATTCGTTAATCATCACGAGGCAAACAGACATTTCGAATAACGTGTTTGCATATTAAAGTACAATAGATAATTGGATTATTTTTAAAGTGAAATGTTTTCAAATCATGAATACATCATTGCATTGTGGAAGTTGAAATTGTGACGACGATTGCTTGTATTTTTGTATTTTCTTTGTCTGAACTCAAGTACTCTTAACGTGAGACTCAAAGCAAGCTTTTTAATATTCAAAACAATAAAACGTGCATAAAAATAGCTTTTAAGAGATTTTTAGCCAAATAATTTCAAATTCTCAAAGAAAAAGACGGAAAAAGATTACTTGAATGTTCTTTTGAGTAACAAACAGTAAAAAGATCATTCCATTAAGATATAGATAGCTATTTACGATCTTAATATTTCATATCTAATGAAAAAAATATAAAAAATTATCACGGGAGTGGTGAACAATTTGGAGAAAGACTGCGACAACGTTTTATTAAGGTGGGTGCGTAAAGCTACGTTCATAAAGTGTGTAAAAGCAACAAGGTTTGCAAGCGAATCATCTCACACAGAACTAAGGCTTCCCTGGTTTTTATTGATTGCAGACTGCGTAGCTTCCTTTCATAAGAAAAGCGTACTCTACATGCCAACATTAAGCTTTCTCATCGCTTGCAACCTTCCATTACGTAATAAAAATTTCATCGATATTTTTGATGAATCAACAGAATTTTCACTTCTTCAAAGCGTAATTCAAGTGTCGTTAATCATTTAAGGGAAACTATTCAGACATTTTGTATGTTCTCTCTTCATCGTTATTAAGGTGATTCATGTCACTTCCATGAGTTGATTTCACGTATTCATTAATAGCAGAACTGAAATGAGTTGTTGTCTTGTATGGTTATTATCATTGCATGTTCAGTTGATGACTAGCAAATTACTTGTTTCTCTACAATCTCAAAGGAAATGCTTTGATGTCGGGAAAACATATTTTGTTTGTGTAAATGGAAGCACAATTTGTGACATGAGCTCAACAACGGTGAAGTCTGCATACTTTGTATTCGCGAAGCCTATAAATGTTCAAAATTTAAGAATGAAACAATGAACATGCCCGAAACATGACACATTTAATGGATACATTTCTTTTGCAGATTTTCCTTTTTGAGGAGAAAATTTTCAGATTTTTCATTGTTTATTACGAATAAATAATGTGTCGTCATTAAAAGCGTAATTTTTAAAGAAATGATTACCACCTAGAAGAATAAAAAGCAATAAAAACAATCATAAATCAACTTTACGACATCTTAATGTTCAACTATAGAAAATCTGTTGCTTTAAACTGGAACTAATGTTCAAATCTATGTTCAAAAAATGTTATAAGAATGAACCATGAAAAAGTTACTTTTATTGAATTTTTCCAATGTTTAACTCTTCGTAAACAAGTCTAGAGCCGATGTAACAAAAGGAGAAAAAGAAAGAACATCAAATAAATAAATTTCAATGAACTCAGAACGTTAAGCTTACAATAAGAAAAATACGAAAGCAGAAAAAAACTTATCGAAAAGAAACAATGTAACGACGGTGATGACGGAAGTTTTTCCGATTTTCTTTTCTGAACTCGAATATGAACAAAAATGTTTTGTCGTTTTTTATAAGAACTTAATTTCCTTTTTCTTACGTTAATCTTCTTTCTTTACAGAGTGAGCTTTTTAATGAAATAGATCTCTCGAATCTATGCTTCGCCGAGTGCAGCACGAAGAACGTCAATAATTTGTTCCAGGTAAGTGAAGACTCTTCCATTATTTTCTCTCGTTTGTTTTAATTAGATATTTAAAGAGAAAATTATGCTGTCTTATTGAAAGATTTCCCTGAAAGCATTACAACTCCATTCTATTCTCGTAAACTATTTAATGAATGAGTAAGAGCAACACGTTTGACTCCTGAGTAAAATTTTATAAAAAGTATCATAATGATGTCAATTTACTGCCAACTTATCGAATGTGCTTATTCACTGCATTGTTATTTATGGTGTAATAAATGTAAAGATAGCACTTGGCTACCTAAACATTCATTTTCATTTCTTGCTTTTTGTGAACATATGTAAACGGATGAGTGGACAGAATAAGCGATTTTGTGAAAGCTTTATCTATCAACACAACAAAGAGTTCTAAAATTGAAGATATTACAAACATTTGTAACTAGAGAAGAAAAACTGTAAGATGAATCTTATCAATATAAAGCTTGTTATGGTTAGAGGGTTATTTTCATTATGTACATAGAAGAAAAGGCTTCAAGATCAAAATCTCATAGTTTATGAAGGAAACTTTTTAGTTTCTTTTACGTCATGAATAGTTTTATTACTGTTTTGCTCAAAACTATTGAAAAACCAATATCAGAGACCAGACAATTTAAATACATTTTCCATCTCATTTAAATCTTTACATAAACCTTTTTGGGAAACCATCAAATCTAATTTAATTTTTGTACAGGCCTAGATGTTATCTTGTAGAACATTGTAATGTTGTTATGCTGGCATTGAATTCTTAATTTTCAAACATGAACGAACGCGAAACCTCAGAAACAGTTGTGAAATGTTTAGATATTTGGTTAAAGCTATCAAGAATTTAAACACGAAGCAGCATTTTAAAACTTTTTGTTGTATCTACATATAGATTAAATTAAAATATTAAATTTTCTTATCATATTGTGTTTAACAAAAAATATTCGATCTGTCATTTCTAACCGCAAATGAAACGAAATCGTGACTTTGTTGATTAGAAGGGTGAAAGATGGCAAAACTTTCCGAACTTAAACAGTTTTCAAACGACTCTTAAGTTGATAATAAAAGTAAATCTCTTGACAAGAGCTGAAGTTATCTAATACTAAAAGTAGTTTGTCTTCCCAAGATTTACCAAATCGACTTTCAAACTGAGAAAATTGAACTTTAAATGAAAATTTTCTTTCCATTTAGAATTTCTCTTTAAAGGAAGCTATAAACATTAACCTTTGCATTATTGTTAAAAAAGTTTTGTTTTTTACGTTCTTTTATTCAAACATTAATTTTTGATGAAGGTTAGAGACTGAACGTTGGAAAGGAAATCATACTTTTTGTTAGGGTTTAAAAATCATTTATTCCCAAGCCAGTCTCAAGTTCAACTTAACTGATGACTTTAGAGAAATTTAAATTTCTCGACCTCGTCTTTGAAATTTCTGAAGTTAAATGGAAAATGTTTCAGAATTTTTAATTTACATATTGGATTTTTCAAATCACTGCTTCAGAAGCACTCAAGAAATTACTCTCGAGACTCTTAACAGCTTGCGTCTTTTCTTTAAATATTTTATAAAAGGCATAAACGTGCGCCAAAATTCTTCAATATGTCTCCCTTGCAGTTAAATACTGTTTTAACTGCTTTCAAATGTTTAAGGCTCGTGCCTAACCATGATTTCAAGTTTTGAAACTAAAGAATATTTTAAGGAAATTATGTTATGGAAATGCTAAATAATCACACGCACAGAGAAATAATTTTTCCAGAAATTAAGGATCGTTAATTTCCAACAAAATAATGTGGATGTCGTCTCTACTGAATACTGCCATAAATGCTTATGTGGCAGATGATTTATGACTGTCTAACCTTCATCATTAAAAATATAAGCACAATGAATTTCTCCATTGTTTGCTTAAGCTTCGGAATGAACAAAAGAAGAAAACCCAAAGCATACTTTCATTTTCACTGGTTTTGTAATGGAAAATGAAAGCACAGCTTCCAAAAAAGAAATAAAAATAATAATCTTAATGCTATCACGAATGTACACGCAAGTTCAACTTGGAATATGTACGAGAAAGCAAAACTTTCTTCAAGGTTAATGGGGCTGGAAAATTTATCGCTTCACAAGATATTTTCATATTTCTATCTGCAAACATTCAACAAATATTTCTTAAACTGCAATTGAAGATTTTTTCATCCTTTCTCGGAATAAATGTTATTCACGATTCAATATACAGAAAAATTACATGAAATGTCTTTGAAATTTACTTAATTAAATAGAAAATTATCTTTTCGAAGCAGAAAATTCCTGGGAAAGTTTGAAAATATTTCGTTTCACTTGAATGCTTGTTGCTTCATGATGAAGCTTCACCAAATACTTCGCAGAATGTGGTTTACTTTCATTATCAAAGCATAAGACGGGTCAGAATCTTTCGAGCGTCTTCAATGTGATTCCATTAGATCAAGAAGTATGAAAGTTAAGGAACCATATCCGACTGATGTGGATTCGGGAAAATCTTTTATGCTGAAGTAAAATTTTTCTTAGAATTTTAATCGACATAAATGCAAGGTGAACAGAAATTGACTCGAAGTATGTCATTTTGAAAACATTCAAAGATTCTTTTGAGAAAAAATGTTGCTCGTTTCAGATTTTTCCATTGTTTAACAAAGAACGGAAATAATTTTTGTAATGAAATATTAAATTTGTCAAGAATGATTAATTAGATACAACTTCAAAAAGTAAACTGTTATTGCCGCCGAAAATTAATTTAATTTCACTCCACGAAGATTCTTAAATAAGTTTGTTATTCCTAATGGAAAGTTTGAGTCTTAAAAAGCCTTTGAAACTCAATTTTAGAGATAAATGAAAAAAGTTTCTAAAATTTCTTTCAAACAATTAAATCTTAGGATGCTCAATTCTTGTTATAAATGATTAAATTTTAACAAAGAACGACATCGTTAATTTTTAATTAAAACTGACTGTTAAATGGACTTTTTGTTTTCCTGAGGCAAAATATCTATACAAATATGTGAACCCAAAAATCCTGATTGGATGGAGAAGAAATTTCAGTTTTTTGTTTTAGGTATTTTGTTTAAACTTCCACGTCTTTCTCTCATTAACGATTTATTGTACCGTCAAAACCTTAACGAAGCTAAGCTTACGTTCTTTTATATTTCGTCGATTCTTAACTGCTTCTAATCTTAAACAGCCTTCGAAATTACGTGAAATTATAGGTTTGCAATGTTTTATTTTATATGTATGACCATCCAAATATATCACTCTATTGTTTTGGGAGATTAAAATTACACCATTACTGTGATGAATGGAACATTACTGAGCTTTACGTCTCATTGGTACAAAGAAAGTAAAAACAAGGAATCTCGTAAAAGTTTTATGACTATCACTGCCTTGTAGGAATGAATATGAGAGAAAGAAATTTAATATCCAATAGCAAGAGTAATTTAGTGTTAGCAATGACCTCGCACCATAAAAGCTTTCAAAATTTCCCAATCAAATAACATGTTACATTTATTATATATTTAATTAGGAAAAGCCATAATACATCCAAAGCATGAGGTTGAAATTGAGTTTCATGATCTAAATTAGTTCGTTTCGATACCGCAATCACGTTCGATTATCAATTTGTGAGTAATAGAAAGGAAATTACAGCTATCAGTAATAAGACTTTTATGATAACAGAAACAATCATTGAATATTGATTGCTGTTATCGTTGTTGTTTCCCTGCCATGAAAATTCTCAACACATCAATTAAGATTTTCAAGGTAGATTCACTTTGAGTCTTCAACTTTTCAAGCTATTACAAGTTGTGTTCAAATCTTGTTTACTGTTCACTTCGATATTTAACCTTCTCAGTTTGAGAAACTTGAAAAAGCATTTAAGATTCATCAGCAACCTAAATATTCAAACAACTTTGAAATTAGAATGTTTTTCCTGTAATTATTGTTGTCGTTTTCCCGATTCATCCATGTTTGATAACGTTGATTCAAAAGTCAAAGCAATTGACATGAAAAAGGATCAAAAGTAAATGTTGTTACAAGAAATTTTGTGTAAAATCTCATAAATAATGAAGCATTCAGGTCACTTACCATGATATTTGCTATTAATATTTAATTGAAGGAATTGTGAATGAAAAAAGTGACAAATAGGTAAGCATGTGGATGTCATAAGTCATGGTCATTGTCACAGACTTTTTGTCTCATGTTTTATTTATCAAGAAATTATAATAAAATTTTAACTTCACAATGTTCATGCATTAATTTTTCTGGTGGGAATTCCTTTAACACTCAAATTTCGAAGTCTTCACTTGATTTCTTTACACAAGACTTAAGACTTACTCAACAAATTTCTCATATCTTTTATAAATCTGCTAAGTTAGTTGATGACATGTTAGAACATAATGCCACGAAATTTTAATGACATCAAAAAATTGTAGCATCAAAACAAATGCTTGACATATATTATAGAGATTTCCGAACACTTAAAGGCATTCTAAGCTCGTTTTAATAAATGATATAAATTTGCTATCTTGCACTGAGATTTTTGAAATTTTAAAAGGTCAGCTCGTCAGACTTACGATGTCATAGCTACGTTGTAAAATGTTGTAGGATTATATTTTATAGGATTAAATATTTTATTTTTATATTTCAGCTCATTACGCCAACTCGTTCTTTAGTGTTGGGTGCAGAAAATCGTAAGGAAATGGAGGATTGGTGTCAAGCATTAAAAGCTGCAGCCGCGAGAGAATTCTTCGATCCCACGCCACCGGATCAACATGACTTCTTGTCGGGACATCATCACTGGTATGCAACGAGTCACACTCGTCCAACATATTGTAATGTAAGTCTTTAAAAAAACATTTAATTAAGTTTAATGTTTAGCGTTTTAAATATTTTCTCTTACTTAGGTGTGTCGGGAAGCTCTATCAGGCGTCACATCTCATGGATTATCATGTGAAGTGTGCAAATTTAAAGTACACAAACGATGTGCTGTAAAAGCAATTCCAAATTGCAAATGGACCACATTAGCTAGCGTTGGTAAAGAAATAATAGAGGATTTTGATGGAAATCTTATAATGGCGCATCAATGGATGGAGGGAAACTTACCAGTGTCATCAAAATGTTTACATTGCGATAAGACTTGTGGTTCGGTGCTTCGTTTGCAAGATTGGCGTTGTTTATGGTGTCGAGCGACAGTTCACACACAATGTCGACCGAATGCTGAATTAAAATGTCCACTTGGACCAAGTAAAGTGTCAGTCGTACCACCTACATCCCTCCATTCAATCGGCCTTGACGACGCTTGGGATGTCGTAAAGCCACAAGGCTCATTCTCTCCACTACTTGTTTTCGTGAATTCTAAATCAGGTGACAATCAAGGCGTCAAGTTTTTACGACGCTTCAAGCAGTTACTAAATCCAGCCCAAGTATTTGATTTGATATCATTGGGACCGCAACTTGGTTTGAGACTTTTTCGTCACTTCGATCCATTTCGTATTCTTATTTGTAGCGGCGATGGGTCTGTCGGATGGGTTCTGTCGGAAATTGATAGACTGAATATGCATGTAAGTAGTTTAGTGAATGACAATAGTTTTATTCGTGGCTTCGTTGTCTTTACAGGAGGTTAGGACATGTTATATATCCCCTTCTCTCATCAAATATGTAAAACATAATCGAATCCTTTTTTTCCCTTATCCTCCACCTTATCCTTCTCTCAACATAAAAAAACTGCTACATGTCATGTAAAATGCTTCTTCTGTGGTCATAAATTTTTATTCAAAACCTTCGTTAATGTTCTTGTCATCTACATGGCAAAGTCTTAACTCCAGTTTATGATTTCCTTCGCTTGTTTTTGACGTCATGATAAAACTGTTGCTGTTTATCATGCTCAACAACTTTCGTATATATTAAATTGTATGTACATAAGCATACATTTCTAAACGTTTTTATATTTACAAATGGATTATGATAAAAGCGAAGCATTTTGTTAGATCGTTAAAAATTCTTATGGGACAATTGACGATTTGGTTGACATCTTTAAAGACTTACAAAAGCTTTAAAAAGCAATTTCTCTACTTTCGGAATTTCTTTTCTTGTGGCCTAAGAACGCTTGACAAAGTTCAAACTTTAACGTGAAATTCACAAACTTAATAAAACAGAAATTGTTTTTCCCTTTGTTGTTCTCTTTGACAGAATTTTTGTTAGAGATGAAATAGTTAGGAAAATATTTTACAACTTCCTAGATAGAATAAAAGTTTTAATGAACACGAGTTGGAGTTTTGAACTACAAAATAAAGTTCAGTTATTATGTGAACTTTAATAAAGTAAAATGATTGAATTGAATTAATTACTTTCTTGATACAATACCAAACGACACATAAATAGATGATTTGACCTCCTTATAAGTTATATGAAAAGAAGAGAAGGATGATGAACTTTTTCTGACATCATTACAGATATGGAGAATTATTAGATAAATTCTCATGTTCATTTGTGATTAACTAAACTAAATCTTCGTTGTTTTTAGAAACTTTCTCGCAGTTTCGTCTGTTAATAAATATAATAATAACAATGATTAATCCTGGAATATCCATAACAGAAACAATGTCAGATTGGCGTACTTCCACTGGGCACGGGTAATGACTTAGCACGTGTTCTCGGTTGGGGTTCAGCTTGCGATGATGACGATCATCTACCTCAACTTTTGGATCGCTATGAGAAAGCTTCAGTGAAGATGTTAGATCGATGGAGTATTATGGTGCTTGAACGCGACATCTCATTACGTCGTGGTATGTCAATTTCCCACTCTCCCGATGCTATCTTATCACAATTTGAAGACAATGCCATGTGGCATTTGCAGGTGAATATTTATTATTCATTTATTGATTTATCGAGTCATTTCAATCAATTTTAATCTTTTCCTATGACAAATAAAACAACAAACAGTCAATTATTGATACTGATGACTTTCAAGTTGTCATTGCTTCAGTTCGAATATTGTGTGAGACAGTCAACGAATTTCTTAATCGTGTAACGGATACACATCGAGAGGATGAGTCACTGCTCATAAAATGTGATATTTTGCGGTAATAATTAGATTAATTTCTTTATTCTTCATTCATTACAATTCATGTCGCATTCTTGTATTTGCTTTTTGAATATAATAGACAAAAAGTTGGAATGCTTCTTGATACATTGAAGCAAGAGGAAAGTGGAGTGTATGTAGGCGATGATTTGTTGAAGACAATGGAAGAAATTGCTTTCCGCAGTGCTTCAGAACGAAGAGAACGAACACCTGAAAAGTAAGTGCGAAAGAATTTGAAATTTTATCGTCATTCGTACACGCTTAATTGTTCGCATAATTTTATCTCGACAGTGAACCACGTAAACGAAGATTCTCATTTGGAAAGCCAGAAAAAGATAAGATTAATTCGAAAGAACGAACAAGTCGCTTGATGAAACGATCTGAAAGGGAAGCAGTTCATTGTCGTGCAAATAGCTTAAAGCGTATCATTCATAGTATCATCGAACATTGTGATGCGAAGAATAAAAGCGAAGGAAACTTCAGAAAAATGTCGCTGAAAGCAAACACGAGATTCGTTCCTACGTCATCGTCTGAAACATCACCATGTACATCACCACTGCCCATGCCAGCAGCGAACTTAATGACGCCATCCTCCCGCTTAACATGCATTTCTCCCCTTCCTGACATCAGACGCGATTCGGTCGATGAAAATTTCTTAAGCACTCTAAGTATTCCCGTTCCAAGACAATTTGCTGATGAAAGCAGGCGGAACTCAGGTGTCCCGGGAAAGTAAGTTGGGTTTCATCTTGAAACATAATTGAATTTGTAACCTTCGAAGAATTTTCATAAAAAGGTTTTTCCTTATTCTAAGACTCTAATGATTCATTATAAAAAATGACGTTGATAAAAAAGGAAACAAAGAAAATTAATGAAAAAACTTCTTATTAAAATGCATTCTGTGGAATCAACTTTTCATCCATGATTCGTATCCACTTTTTCATAATTTTAATAATTAAAAGTATGTGCATCGAAGGAAGAAAAAAGTTTTGAATTATAAGATGAGATAAATTTAATTTATATTTCTTTTCAACTCCACATCTGGTGTTCTCATTTTATGATTACTTTTATTGCCAAATTGGATAGTTAACGCTACAAAGTCTTAGCTAAAATATGATAAGGATACTGACAAGTTGTTGCCATTACAAACCAATTAAAATTGCTAATCTTAAAAATAATTTCATTTATGATGTCTGTCAGAAAATAAAATCCTCTTTCATCTTTGCATTATATTCTAATTTAATAATAGCATCATGGAAGTTGAAGAAGAAAATTATTCAGAGCGAAGTGAAACATCTTCTAAATTATCTACAAACACGCTGACTGTTCGTCATACCGAAAATACTCTTCATTTCAAATACGATCCTTTGACAATCAATCGAATTACTGAACAACGTGATAGTGAATACACTTATACATTAGATTTGGAGCATCGCGATGCTGAACAAGACAGCTTACTTGCTTTTCGGCCGATTGAGGTGTTTGAGCGGAATTATTTAAGAAATTTGCAACAGCAGCAAGACAGAGAAAAAGAAAAAAGCAACGCATGCTCATCGTCTTTTATGATGGGAAAGCGTCTTGAAAGCACAACTGTGTCAAATTCGTTACAAGTTCCCGTCCTATCAGTACCTAATGTCATGGAAAAGCCACCACCACCGACACCAAATGTCTACATGAGCGATAACATGACAATTATTGATACTGATGTTCCGGTGAGAATAATGAATATTGATTGAAATTGAAACGCAAACTCACTTGACACGTGCACATAATAAATTTAATAAGTTTCAAACACATTTTATTATTCCTTTATGATTATTACCGTAAAATAAAAGCTTTGAAAGTATTTTCAACAATTTAAAATTATAATTTTGTTGGGTTGGAATATGAATAATAATTAAGAATGTGAGTTGAATTTTTATTATTTTAATCTGA
Organism: Clunio marinus; assembly: GCA_900005825.1. NCBI lineage: Eukaryota > Metazoa > Arthropoda > Insecta > Diptera > Chironomidae > Clunio > Clunio marinus. The sequence goes on from CVRI01000050.1 coordinate 78,686, forward strand.
AATGAAGCTTTAAATTGATTTAATTAATGTTCATTCTACATAATTTGGTTTGAAAAGATTTGTTTTTGGTTACAATTAATTTACGAATGTTCAAACTTTATCAGCAGGAACGTTCATCATCTGATGAGATTATTGGTGAAACTAGTGACATAATATCAGCGATAAGCAACGAAGAATGTAGCGTGAATTCAGAAATTCTCGACCAACGATTGTCGGAGGGTTATCCGATTAATGTAGGAGAATTAATTCAAGATTTGAATACTGACGAGAGAATTGGTCACATTGATTCACCGGAGACGAGTGAGACGACGGATGTGTTACATGGTGAAAGCTTGATGGACGATATCAGTTCGGTTTTGGGTCATGACATGCTGGGAGCTCTTCAAGATATCACAATAACTGACGATACAACAACATTGTGTACTGTAGACGTGCCAAGTCTACCTCAAAGTCGAAAGATAAGTTTAAAAGCCAATCGAACAACAACAGAATCACAAACGCAATTTGGCTTTGAGAATCGCGTTTTCGATCTCGCTTCCATTGTTAATCAAATCCCAAGTGAAGCAGCGCCAGTACGTTATTGCAGTTTAGCAAAGTTTGTCGATGGCAATGATATCGCAAGAGAAAGTTTCAAAGTTAAATCTCATCGATCTAACAGAAGTGCCTCAATTTCAAGTAAGAAACAGGCGTCGAACAGTAGCAACAATTTTAAGAGTAGCAACAACGACGAATACGAAACGATAACTGTGGTGACAACCGCAGCTGAAAAGCCAAACGAATGTGATAAAAGTAGTAATTTATTGAATACTATTAAGATACAAATACAGGGATCGATGTCAGATCTGTCTATGGAGACGGAATATGAGATTGCCAAAGTAAGCAGTGAACGAATTGATTATAAGAACGCAATCATTTCTGATGCACCAGACAACGAAGATAAAGATGGACGTGATAATGAGAAAGTTCCCAGTGTCATAATTGATCCGGCATCACCTAAATTAAGTGACCATCTCAGGGCTTTACGTTGTAGCGAATATAGAAGACATTCAAGTCATACGCCAAATACAAATTCACTTGCACCACGAGATGTTGACATCAATCGACGTCATTCGAATCACAATCCAAATTTACTTAGTCTTGATTCGGATCATGCCAAATTTCTTAACTGTTCGCCAGCCGCTTCAAGACGAATCAGTTGTGGAACTTTGTTCAAGACAAATGAAGGATTACGGTTCGCAAACACGAGAAATATTTTCGGTTCGAGAAAAAGTTTCAGTAAAGACAAGACTAAAGAAAGGGACGACGATGATAAGAAAAAGGATGAGAAAGAAGAGAAACCTAAAACACTTCCGATAATCAATCCATTGGTAAGATTACCGTCATGGCCGAATGTTCAATCAGGAGCGGGTTTCATATCAAAGTGTTTACTTGCTAATGCAGACACGCTTTGCTCGTTAGCGTGTCCATTGATGGATCCCGATGAGACACTTCTCGAAGGATTTTATGAAAAAACTGTCATGAACAATTATTTCGGGATTGGAATTGATGCTAAAATTTCTCTTGATTTCCACAATAAGCGAGAAGAACATCCTGAGAAGTGTCGATCTCGTGCGAAGAATTATATGTGGTATGGTGTGCTTGGTTCCAAACAATGGCTACAAAAGACTTATAAAAATCTTGAACAACGAATTCAGTTAGAATGTGATGGTCAACGAATTCCATTACCATCACTTCAAGGGATTGTGATTTTGAATATTCCAAGCTTTATGGGAGGAACAAATTTTTGGGGTGGTCGAAAGGAAGATGATTGCTTTCTAGCGCCAAGTTTCGATGATAAAATCTTAGAAGTTGTAGCTGTTTTCGGTTCTGTTCAAATGGCAGCCTCTCGTCTCATCAATCTTCAACATCATCGAATTGCGCAGTGTCAAAGCGTACAAATTAATATTCTAGGTAATTTAATTGTCTTTTCATAGCGAAAATAATTACAAAAATTGATGATGAACATTTTTATTACTAGGAGATGAAGGTGTGCCAATTCAAGTAGATGGAGAAGCTTGGCTTCAACCACCTGGAATGATAAGAATTATTCATAAGAATCGTGTTCAAATGTTATGTCGTAATAGAAATCTTGAGGTGTCGTTAAAATCATGGCAAGTAAAGCAACGTCAACATAGCATTTCAACAGCTCGTGAACCTACTTCTGCCACTTCTGAATATTGTACAGCATTAGGTGAAAATCTTTTTACAGAACGTGAAACATATTTATTGTTACACTTCATCGAGTGTGTCAGTACTTTAGTGAAGTGGGTAAAGTTCCTTATCATTTCTCATCCATCACTTCAACAAGATTTATATGTGATTGCATGTAAAACTGCCGACTCACTTGAAGCGGTTCATCCAGGTGGAAAATTACTTGATGGACCGAATCTTCGAGCGAAACTAACTGAACTCGTTAGTAGCACACGACAGCTTTATGAAAGCACCTGTGAACTGTTGAGAGAACGATGTCATAGTTTAATCATGCGAGAAGATTTGGAAACGAAGCTTAGTGTTGCACTTGCTAACATTGAAATGGAACTTCGTAAATGTAACATGCAAAGAAGCGAAGATGGTTCGATGAAAATTTATTTAAATGTTTTGGCACCGAACAACGATGATGTCGATCATCGGAAGAAAGCAAAACCTTTCTGGATGCGCTTTAGACATCGTGAACAACAAGCAAGTGCAAGTGGATCAAAAGCTAATCGTAGTAGTTCAGTTGAAGCGATATCCAATTGGGGTGTTAATGAAGTTATTACTTGGCTTGAAGCTATGCAATTCTCAGAGTATATTGACAGTTTTATTAAGAATGATATTCGTGGTAAAGAACTTCTCACACTTGCTAGACGAGACCTTAAAGAATTGGGAGTTACAAAAGTTGGTCATGTCAAGAGAATTCTTCAAGCTATTGAAGATTTGCACGCTAGTTAGAATGTCTTGCATAATTCATTAAATGAATTAACAAATACTTGAAACTGTTAATAATGCGTTGTAATGACATGATAATCGATTCACTTATCTTTAACTCTTAACGTGATAATCATTATGAAAACGATGACTATGATCTAAGGAAAAATAGATGATTAATTTTCCACTTGATTTCATGTTTTTCTTTTGATAAACCAACAGTGAACATATTTATAGATGTAGAAGTTTTCACTTTGATATGTTTCATTACTTTCCCAACTTTCTTTCTATGAAGTATGTAAAAATTAAGATAATATTCGTATAAACATAAGAAGAGTTGAGATTCTTCACATGAATCTTTTGAATAAATTTGGAAAAGTTCTTATTTTAATCCCAGCATAAATTAGTGCTATGAAAGAAAAGCCTCTCGAGATAATCATGATAATCTCTAACACAAAACCAAAACTGTGTTACTTAATTGACTTTCAATAAGGCATGTGAATAATAAATAACTATTTGAAACTCTATTGTCGTAAATTAAATTTTAAGCTTTGAAAGTTTCTGTTTATCGATTAGAAATTTAATTGTGAGTTCATTAGTAAATATTGAAAAAAGGAAAGAAAGGAAAAACAAAAAAGAAAATTATTTTATTCATATTTTCAGCCCAGGTGGCATTGATGATAAAAAGAAGAAATTTAAAAAATATTTAAATGTTTCTATAAGTTTAATAAGAAAAAAGAAAATTGGACGAAGCTTTCAGAGCTTAACATTGAGTTTTGTGGAGCAATTATGTAAAGCCAATAAAATTATCTTGTGTTTTGAATATTTTTTAATTGTTGTCAACGAAATTAATAAAAAAAAGTAAACGAAATTTAGAATAGTCATGAGAAACATGTAAGAAATAATTGATTACGTTCATTTAAAAGAGGTTAAGCATTTCTAATACATAATAATCACCACATTACAATCATGAAGAAATTAGATTTAAGTAATGAATTTTCATTTAAAAGAAAGAATCTTGAACAAAATTCTGATTAAACTGCTAAAATACGGAATTGAATAAAAGACAGTAGTCATTAGTTAAGTAAACGAAGTGAAGCTCTTGACGGAGTGTGTAAATAATATGACGATGATGAGAAAATGTTTATAAAGAACTTCTAAAGATAGGAAAGCTTAAATTAATTTTAAAGCATTGAAGACTCCTTAAGTGTTGAATTAGTCAAGTTATTTGATGACAAGGTATAAGACAAATATTTATTTAGTTTGCATAGAGTGTCCTTTACACCACTTCTATCACCTTCCTTTGACAAATGTATAATTAAATATTTTATTTAAAGTAGGATAAAGATCCATATTTACTTATAAAACATACATGAATGCATAATTAATGATGTATAATGTACTTAGAAGTTGCTATAAGTTACATAGACGTTTATATTTAATGCTGAGTATATTTCAATAAATTATATGTGTTAATATTGAATCAATCTCATGAAAGAGAACATTTAGATATGATAATGAAAGTTGACGAAAAAAAAGGCAAATTTAAAAGAGATTCTAAATATAAAGCTTGAAAAATCTCATTTCAAGTGGTTTATCTTAAAAAAGTAATAATTATGAGGGACGGTTTTAGTTCGATTTACCTTATTGTGTTAACCTAAGGATTTCCTTAAATTGAGCCTCTTGAGGATAATTGCTTACGATGCTTATAAGGTATCCAAACTAATTGCAAGAACGAATTATTCTCAGCGATGAATTTTCTTACAAAGCTTTATGAAAGCTAAAAATAGAGGAAATTTCATCGAAGAGAAAAGGAAATGAAATTTTTTACTAATGAGTCTAAATGTGGTTGTTAAAATCATCAGCGAAACACTCAAAGCAATTAATGAACATTTCACTTATTGAATAGTTTTCTTATCGAAAATGTTTTGAAGTTTATATACGGAAAATGATGAATTGGAATGAAGCAATTGGTATGGAATTTAATTACATTTTGTGTCAAAATTAATTAGAAATATTTATGGATAGTAAGAAGAAAGTTTTTGATTGAAACAAGTATGAAGTTTATGCGTTTATGAAATTTAATGTCAATAAGATTAATATCTGCTTCATTTGATGATATGACAGTCATTATGTTTGTACTTGAAAGTATTGGTCCAGGATTTGATGGACTGATTACAGCAATGGAAGTGTGGCCTGAGAAAAAAATCAATTTCATTCCTATGTTCTAATTATCAGCAAAGAAATGATAAAATTTCTGAATTAAATTACCAAATATCAAATATTAATTATAAATATAAATATTGAATTTCAATTATTCGATAATTAATTTAAGCTTCTTCCTTGAATAAGTAAGAAATAAATCAAAGCACCATTAACCTTCCCACCTTTAACAAAACAAACCTTTTTGATGTAGGTAGTTTTAGAAACCTAATACCTAATAAATCACAAAAACCATTTCTGTTTTCTCCTAAAGGATTTCCTCTTAAACGTTCAAGAATAATTAAAAAAATTATGGACCAAAACAACATGAGTAAAATAATCAACTTGTTGAATGTTCTCAGACAAAATATTTAAAATATTTAATTAAACGAACTCATAAATATTCTACTACGAATCCTAAGATATCACATCCAGTATGAAGTTTATATATGTGGTCTTAGTTAGTGGTTATCACCATAACTAAGATGACATCATATATGAATCAAAAGAACCACAAAAAGTTGCATAAGTTAATCAAGCGACGGAAATCAAAACGGGTAGATAATTGGCTTGATTCAACGTAAGCAAAAAATGACATAAACAGAAGAAAATTTTCATGGGCATTTTAATAATTCATTAATTCATAGGAATTTGTGTTTCATGTTGAGAAAAAAATATTTTCCATGAGGATTTATTGTCTAACAAAAATTTCTTTCCAAATATTGGCTAAAACTGGAGTTTAGTGCACAAAAGTGTTAATACCAAAAATAAATTTTTAAGAATTGATAGGAATTAATGTTAACGCAATTAATTACATTTAATATGAAAACTAGTTAACTTATTAGCTATTTAACAAAACTTAAGTGTGCAGCTTCCTTTTCCAATTGAACTTTTGTTTATGTTGTTACCAATTAAGAAAGAAAAAGCAGATTTAAATTTGGAAATGGTGAAAAAACAGAACGATTTAAAAACGTCTAAACTCTCAAGACTGTTCAAAAGAAAAAAAAAACAAGTTAAAATATGAAACAGGAAATAGATAAAGAAATCTTTAAAAATGGATTAATCTGTGATAAAAGAAATTAAATATATTAATTCATCACATTTTACAGATAAAGTTTGATTTAAGTAAAATTTTGTATTCAATTTAAGTATTTGCCCTTATAACATGAATCAAGTTTTTACTTTTTTAAATGCCATCATCTATCATTCCACTCATTTACTTTGCATTATTGTTTAATTTTTGAAAAAGAAACATGACCAGAAATTCTAAAAATGTATTTGTAAGCCATTACCTAAGTAACCAGTTGTTTTTGAAAATAAATTCATTTTCCCTAAGCACAATCAAAGATTTTCTTTTTTATTTCTTTACAGTTAAAGCTGATTTAATATCCAGTGAATTGTTCTATATTTGATGACAATTTGACACAGTTCCTGAAATTTCTGAAATTGAAAAATCAAAAACATTTTGAGTTATGAGAATTGTAGCCTTTACATGTCAAATGCTGTACAATTTACTGTCAGACTGCCTTAAAAAGTGTTATTTGAAATTTCATACCTTTCAGAAGAAAGAGATTTCCGCAACATTGAGAAGTACTTCAATCGGAAACCGAAAATAAGCATCTTGCTATCGTTATTGGGTATTATGCAGAATAACTGAGACAGAATTGTAGAAAAGACTCTTTCATTTTCTATCGTTTTTTATTGAGTTGTTAAGTATGAATTCCTATCTTTTTCATGATTTCTCTAGAAACCTTTTTATAGAAACCTTAAGGACATTTCTCATCACATTTTTCTTTAAAAATTAAAGAAACGAACATTTAATTAAAACTTCTATTTCACCATAATTGACATCATCAAAGAGAACGAAAGGCCATCAAAAATATCTCAATTCATTTTTAAACGAGCCGGAAATTTAATTACCAACTAGAACAGACAATAATGATAAGGAAATCAATGAACGTCAATTAAACATAATTCTTATAAATGTTCATTAAGAATCTTTTATTTTTCCTCAATTTTTCAAAATGACAAACGTTGTTTGATAAATTTGATTAATACTTGACACATTAATTTATGTAAAATTATTTCTTCTGTTAAACGAGTATTACCTATATATAAATTTTATAATTATAAATATTATTATTTGAAAATATCCCACAATTAATCACATTTCATTTGTTTCGTGCCGCAAGCAGACAGAAGAAAAAAACAAAAAGCTCAAACAAATGAAAGTGAAAAGAATAAATAAATACTTAGAGAGTTATGGAGAGCAGTAGCTTCATATCCTGAATATTTTCTTCTCTTCTTCGATCATTTCCACATGTCTTATATATTTTCGTCATGAAACTTCTTCTACTTCTTCTTACAAAAGTTCACATGTTTTCCATTTACAAATATTTTGTTCCGTGACTGCGGAATAAATATGAAGAGAAAAACGAAATTCTCATTATCAACACATGGCATTGCTTCCACTTTATGTTTTCCAGCACACTTCGGAAAATGCATTTTCTCTCCCATTCGTTCGTTTTCCTCCACTCTCACTTCCCTTCCTTATATACACGACCAGTTGGATAAAACTCTCACACGAATTTAGAGAGTCAGAATATACTTCCAAGTTCAAATCGAGAATTATTTCAATTAACTTCAAACCTTAAATTCTAAATGGTTTGAATAGATTAAAAAAAATATTAACCTTTTCTTCATTATCTTCCGCGTGACTTAAGAGATATCTATTTAAAAAAGTTTCTAACGGTTTCATCATTATTTGATATCCACAGCTATCCTCAGGGTGCAAGGATTAACAGGAAATATTCAACAACAAATATTAAAAGACAGCGAAGAATTTCTAATGGTTTTGCAACTTTCACATTCTTTTTAATTCCTCAAATTAAGAATAATAACTTAGTAGTAAATATCGTGTTATGATCTGCAGATTTGTTCAGCGAACAAAGGTGAGGAAAATTTTTAATGCTTTTAATTGAAGAATTTATGGCTATTAAAATTTTACCTGGATGCCTTAGAGATTTCAGTTATCTACCTAATTTTATTGCATTAACCTTTTTTTTCTATGCTTAAATCAAATGAAGAAATTTTTTTAAGGTTCCTCGTCTTTTAATTAAAATCTACGTCACATTTGAAGATTTCTCCATGTTTGATCATTCCATTCTCTGAATCAGTAATTGAATATCACCAAACAATTTTTATGAAATTCCCATTTCACTCTACAATATGAAATAAATTCAACACTATTTAATGTTCCAAATGACAGAACTAACAAATACCTACCATTTTCCATATTTATTATTTATAGGTATTAGTTGCCAAAACAAATTCATTAAAATATTTACATCTGTAACTCAAAATAGTGCTTTCAGCGATCAACAAAATTTATCATACTCGAGAAATAATTGTGACATTTCTTATCAGTGCTTTATTTAGAGTTTTAACAATTTTCGAGCTGTTTTTTAAAATTAAAGACTTTTAATGATTTGAACTTCATTTAAAAGTTCATGCGAGTTATGCTAAATAACTCACTTAGGGAATATTTCTATTAATTTTGTAGTTCATCTAAATAACAGAGAAACTCCGACGAGCTTCGTGTGGAAAGAATTTTTGAGAAGCAAATTAAAAAAAATAATTTTATGCATGAAATCACTTTAAGCTTCGCCGTCATCACCGTCGCTATTTTTATTTAAACAACACGAGTAGAAGTTTATTTACGATTAAACCAGTAAATCGCTTTCAGGACAAAGTATGCCACCCCAAGAGCATACAAAATTTTCTCACGTTGTGTCCGTTGTAAATTATCAATTTCAACATTCAATAAACGGCGGTTTAGCTTTGCAACTTGTTTTCGTAAATGCAACGCTTCATCATGTGATGTTGAGAGATTTTCAATGGATCCGATACCACTTCCAAATTGTGGTGTTTCTTCCCTAAAATAAATCGTAAAAAATGTTTTTTGTTAAATCTTGAGCACAAGAAAAAGTCATGTCATTGAACCAACCTATGATGAATCATTTCATGTGAGTTTTGGTTTATCTTTCTGTTGTTCTTCATTCCTTTCTTCGAATCTTCATTGAAGTCAAGATTTTTTGGCTCGAAATATCGAGAGTCTTCATCATCTTCTAGTTCATCGGATGCAGATGGAAAATGATGTTCAGATAACGTTATGACTCTTGGTGGTGTTGATACTCGAATCATTCCGGGATCCTTTGGTAAAATTGAGTTCTCCAGCATAATCTCACGAGGCGCGCTCTTGGTGCCTGATATCACTTTATTTCATTAATAAAATTTTAAAATGTTGACAAAGGTTGAGTGAGTTAGTTATAATGCGTTTATGAATAATGTTTAGTAGTTGTTATGAAATGCGTGCATTGGAATATTTACAAGCCTAAGATGATAACAGAGGTTTTCATCGATTTTCTAAATTGATGAGGATACATTAACAAAATAAGACCTAATGCTAATGATGAATAGATATTGATGATCAAATGATACTATTTATACAGAAGAAAATATATTGTGGGAGGAAAATATAGCGAGGGAAAACAAAAACAAAGCCACAAAAAATGAAGGAAGCAAATTCCAAATAGGAAGTATCAAGTACGATTAAAGATCAAAAAACGATGGCTCACCTAAATGTTGATCCTGCCCGATAACTACAATTCTATCGGGCACTGTCATGTCAATTTTTTCATGATAATTCCATGAGTTCATTTGATTTCCATTTAAAATTTCATTGTTTTCAAGTTCGACTCCATTTGCAGTTATCCGCTTTGGAACTTTCATTTTTTCACTTATTTCTTCACTAAACTTTGCATTCATGTATGCTTCTAACAATGGATCACCTTCGAAACCGTAATTTGTTGGACTTGTTGAATTATAAGACATGATTTGAAGACTGAAAAAATATTTTTCGTCTCGTCCGAGACTTTATGAATTTAGTGGTGAAACCGGAATGAAACGGAAACATCAATGTTTCTCATTGTTCTTCATTGTTTTAACCATTGGTGGCGCTGCCATCGCAAATCTCGTGGTCGGAAATAAATCTCGTGCACGGACACTTTTGTGCATTTTGTATGGGAGGTCAAATCCGCGCGAACCGTCGGGGTACGAGGCAATTATCCCGAGACATCATAAACAAAAACCCTTGCACATTTTGTATGAAAGGTCAAATCCGCGGAAAGTTTTTCTTTACGAGGGACAAGAATAAACTGGAAATTTAGAACTAAAGTTTCGTACCCTATTGACAGTTGTATTTTAGAACAAACTTTATGTACAAAAAGCAAAATTTAATGTTTACCTTTTTAAAAAACAATTTTATAACTGTAAATAGATATAAATATTTCTGCAAACACAAGACTTTTTCATCAAATTAACATATTTCTCCTCTTTATTGAATTATCTCTACAAAATACATTCATTTTTATATTTTTTATTATTTCATGCTTCTGATATTCGATTATGATTTTTTTTCTTCAAATTTTATTTTCATTGAAACAATGACGTTTAGGTGTATGTAAAGATAATTTCGGATCTAAGTGAAACTTTTTACTATTATTCGAAATAAGTACACAGCAATGATTACTGAATGCTTCTAATAATTATGCTGCTATTACACAAGTATCTCACTTTGATTTCTGCGCGATACGTAATGTTCTTTTCTTCACTAACATATCTCGTAAATTCTGAGCTTATGAAGCTTCAACGTTTTATTATTTTAAATTTATTATTTACCACTTAGATAAAACCTCCCATCAGTCCACATCAAAAAAGCTTTCAGTTGAATGCTTTGTGGAGTAGTTCAAAGTTTAGTCATAAAAATTTTAACTTCTTTCTCACTTTTGTTTAGTTTTATTGTGATTATTTTTTTTCACCCTGCTTTTGTTTATATTTAATAAGTTTTCCTTTTTTGTAAAATTGATTCAAATGTCATATGTATGTGTTCGGAGGCTGGGTTGACAAAAAAAGTTTTGCACGTTCTTTTGTGGGAAGGAAAAAATCTAAAAATTGTCCAAAAGTCCTTGAATACATCTCGGACGCAAAAGCACTTTTCTCTGATAGTTTGATGAAAAAACGAGAAATTTCTTTTTAAGTTACTCCAATTTTTTTTTGATTTTTCAAGATTTGAAATAAATCATGTTGTTCTTTTCTCTAAGCTTTAACAGAAATTTAATTTATCTCTCTTTTCAAACATTTTTATTTTATCATCAGTTATAATAAATAAGTTTCAGAAGGAAAATAATTTATTTACTAGTTTTTAATCCAGTCTACATTTTTTTATTTTATTAATAATTGACAGCTTTGTTTGACTTTAATATTTTATTTCATAAATACTTGTTTCTCAGCGAAACTTTCTTATTTTCTGCAATGACAATTCTTCGATGCTTGAAAAGATGCAAGATTTAAAATTATAATGATTAGTAATCTAAGATTATGAATTTAAGAGAGAATAGATAGAGAGATTGATAGGAGTGAAAAACCGGAATTGGAGGATTTTTGGACTTCTATAGAGGCGCAAAAATGTCACTTTTAACGTTCTTAAAAGTTTACTTTGGTCATTGATTAGTTTGTTTTCGATCTCATCGTAGAATTTTTATCTAAAATACAAATATTTTCTCTTGGTCGATAGATTTTTTATAGTTAATTTGTTGCAGCGTAACAAAAAGTAATCGAAATTTTTGAGATTAAATAAATGCATAAATGTTAAATCTATGAAGAGAAAAGATTTTGCAATCGAGAATTTTCATTACGCTTTTATTTGTGTTTGCAGAAGATTGAGAAGAACTTTTTTTTGCAAATTTGACTGATAAAAAAATATATCATTTCAAATGTTTTTCCGTACTTTTACATAAATATTACTTCTCAATAATTTCAATAACAAGCGCATATATTTTTTATAATATAACTAATATTTAATGTTTTATCATTTCAGTTTTTAAGAAAATGACTTCCATTTGGTTTTTCATATTATGATGCTAATATGCAAATTTATTCGTAATTCATCTACTTATTTAATAGCCTTTCATTCTTCAAAATTTTACAATGACATTTCTGGTGAAAGCTTTCAAATGAAATAAAGTATGAGCTTTGATTCCTATAAATATTTTACGTTTTCTTACAATATTTATGCATCACAAGCTTCTGGGGATTTTAAAATAAATTGGAGAAAGTTCCAATTTAAAATTATTGGGATTAATTTAAAGTTTGCTGACTCCTCTCATGCTTCATGGATTTTTCTATAATTCTTTTGGCCACTTAGGCAATTTATAGTTAATGAATTCTTCTAGGAACCATTGAAACATTTTTTTTCTTTCAAAAACATCGAACCTGTGTGTGAAAGTACATTGATGACGATTCCAAACTCTAAACATGGCTTGTGCAATTATTTTCTCATGTAAATCGAGATTCTCAACGTTTGATTTGTGTTTAACATTAAAGCTTCTGTTCTATCTTAATTACTTTCCCAACATTTTTTTAAATGTCATCCTCCAAAAGAGTGCGAAATCAGTAAATGAAAAAAGAAAATTTTGAAATGAAATAGCAAGCTTCATACTTTATTTGATACATATTTGTATCAATAAGCTTTTCCATAATTTCAATTTCTTGGCTTCCACTTGAAAGTTTGGAAAAGTTTTTCACTTCGTCAATTTTCTTCGTGTCGTGAAAAGAAATCTGAAAATTTCTTTCGTCAATCTTATGCGCGTATCTACATAAATTTGTAAAACATGACCGCTATCAAACATACATTTTGGATTATTTGAAAAACTGTTGGGGATTTAAATACAATTTTTCTAAGTTTGAATATTTTGGTGCATCTTCTAACAACTTGCAATTAATACTTTTTGCCTGAAAATTTAAATTTTAAATCAAGACGTGAGCTCGTGAGTTGTGAAAGATAATGTTGAATAATCATTCAATTCAACAAACAAGAGGCTAAAATTATTACATATGAACACCCTCCACAGCCTCAGACAATCGAAGATCTTCTCACAACTCAAGAACATTTCTTAACGACATAGTTAATTTTACCTACATTCAAAATTCTCAATCATTATCATGTGCTGACACATCTAAAGCATTTCCATCTTAAAACTTCATAAGTCTTTGAATTATTTTAAAGTATAACTTGAAAAAGAAATAAAGGAGAAAGAAGAGTGAGAGATAGAGAAGTTGTGGGTGGAAAATTTTGATGCTTGGAAAAAACAAATAAAGAAAAAGGTAAAACTTAATAATATGTGGCTATCATGCGGCCAGAAATGAATTTTTTATTTTTCTCTTAACAAAAAAAGAGCAAAAGGAAATAATATTAGATAATAAACTTAACGATAAATAACTGCAGAAAGTATCACTGCTTTTTAAAATGATTATAAGTCACGGCTACGGAAGAGTTGCACTCAACAGGAAATCAATAAGAAACACAAATTAAAATGATGAAAATATCACAATTTCGAAATGGAAAATAAAACGAAAGGAAATTTGATGAATTTTCATATTTCTTCATCATTTTCAAAAAAACAAAAATAAAACAAAAATTCAATAAATTTTAGTTTTCCATTCACTTAAAAATGTTTTTTTTCCTGTTTTTATCTTCAACACTCAAAAAGCTCTCATTTGTTTTTTTATCTTTTCAATTTCTTTAACAAGTTCTACAAATTTTTTTCTCCTTTTTTCATGAAATTAAAATATTCAAACAATGTTTCTTTTCTTAATTTAATATTTCCTTCTATCAAAACGACTTTTCCTAAACTTATTCCTTTCCAGTTCATTCATTTCTAGTTAGCAAATGATGACAAAAGAGGTTTTAGAAATATTGATTTTTTATGCTTCATGTGTTGTTTATGCCACCTAAATATAAAAAAAACTAAACGTAGCAGTGTTTTAGACGAAAGCCCAGCACTCGAGGGTCTTTATAACGAAATCTTCTTCAGGTGCGAGAGGTTCATTTGAATATGTGCTACAGTGTTGTGATCGACCTTGATTTAAGTCACCATCTAACCACAGTCCGAACTTTCCACTAAAGAAAATAAATTCTCAATGTAATTTCTTTGGATTAACTTACTAAATTATTAAACTTACTCTCCAGCACCAATTGCAAGACTTTCAGGATTGCCTTTAATGAAATAAAGATTCTCGCCGCTCCAATGGAACACTTTGAAGCTGGGATTAAACTTGTACAAAAGTGATTCGCCAGTGCCATAAAAATGATCAGATACATGAAGTGAACAAGACGTCAAAGCGCCAAAGACCTTTATAATAAAAACGTTTTTAAGAAAATTTCAAGAAAATTAAGTTAAGCACTCAAATTACATTCTTTTGGGTATCTTCGATGACGATGAGAATGGGACTTTCGAGCTTGTGCATTTTTCTGTAGAGTGAATTCAATGAGAAGCCATGTTGTGATGTGCTAAACACTAACGACCATGAATAGCCTTCAGCTCTAGCTGGTAAATGACTGCAAAGTTTCTCTCTAAAAGTGAAAGGAAATTTATGAAAATTATTTTAATTTGAGTTCTTTCATCTCACCTATGATCTTCACTAAGAATTTCTGTTGATCCGATAAGATCCGGTATGGGAAAGTCTTGATCGAATGAACCTGATGTGATGTATGAGGCATTTCGGTAATCATCTTTGCTCATAGACAGCACCTGAAAAATGTTATCAACAATTTATTAGCATAAATCATTCATTAATCATTTGAATATTGAAACATCATGATGACCTCAAAAGATTATCCTAACGATTCACTCAAGAGATCATCGCAACATTAAAAAATTTTCCTAATGAAAATTATCAAAACTTTAACTAAAAGTTTCTCTTTGTGTGTTTTTTTCTGGAATAACTTTTTGTTTTGTGTCAATGATTTGTGTCTAAAGAACATCAACATTTAACATTCACGTTTTGCAAATCAATATTTAAATAAATTAGGAGAGATCTTTGATTTTGGTTTCGATCCAAGAACAGATTTGAGTTAAAAATCAGCGATTTTAAATATTTACTAAAAATTGAGTTTCATGTAAGCAGACAATTTTAGTGAGAATAATTTCTGTATCAAATCGAGAATTGTCCTTATGATTGTTTGACAAGCAATAAATGAATGAGTTTCGTTGATTTATTAACAGTAACAGATTCTGAATGCAAAATATTTATCAGTGCACAATTTTTCAAATGATTTACTAACTCGATTGTTTGGAATGGAGAAGATTTTTTAATTAACGGAATTATAATGCAAATATTTTCCCGAGATTATCTATCTACGATTTTTTTTTATGTATTTGACTATTGTTTGCTTTCTTACATCGCTTCACTCAGCTCAGAATTTGCAATGTTAATGCAAAAACTATAGGAAAACGTTTTGGTGAAAGTGCGAATAAAATTCTCACATTATTCAAAGATTCAATCGCTGATTCCAATATTCGCATGTTAATCTTATAAATTTATGAAAAACATTCTAAAAAAGCAGCAAACATATTACGTGAACATATGAAGCGCAACATTTATACTTGCAGTGACCCCGTTCTGTTAAAATCAGAAAAATTGATTACGAAATCTTAAAATTTGCATAATTTAATAGACATGTCCATCTACGGTGTGCTTGTGATATCACAAAGTTGATTACAATTTCCGTAACAAGTTAGTAATTAAATTTCACGAAACTTTGTTATATTTTAAAATGAATTTTGACAAGTTCGAATGTTTAATTAGACTATGGTTGACTTTTCCGTCCGTATTTGAGATTTATGTCGATGAATTGTCTGTCATTGTACAGTTGATGGGTTCAATTGTATGTCGAATAAATGTTTTTTAAGTTTACTCATTAAATAATGTATTTAACAAACTCGAATAATGCCTTGAAAAGTTAGTGACAGAAGTTATCGAAAGTCATGTTTAACGTCATGTTAAACAAGTTCATGTCATGAAATAAAATGATTAGCGAATTTATTTGCATTTAACTTAGTCACCTCTTTATGATGGCATATCACTGGTCTTAATAATTCACACATAATATACCTAACACTAAATAATTTTCTGTTACACAATCTTTAATATTTTCTAACGTTTTTACTCTTGATAATTAATGGCTTGTTAGTTTTTTTAATTATTCAACAAGAGCGTGAACAACTTTTGTCGTGCGTTGATTTGGGGATATTTTAAATCGCAAAAATATTTTTAAATCTCTAGTTAAAATTTTTTCAGTTTCTCTTTGCTTCTGAAGTATAATTTAATATTTATCAAAATAATTAGCGCGTTTTTAACACTTTGTGTCGCGAGCAAAGCAAACAATTGAATGAGTATAAAAAAAATCAGAAAGTTATTTTTTAAGTGAGGCTCACAACGGCGCTATCACATCCCCATTAGGTTAGTGAAAAATTAAAGTTTCATAAGAGTAATGTGCATCGTAAAAAATAAACTATACGGTAGAATAAATTTAAGTAAATCATTGCTAGTAAATTCCGGAAGCTCTTTTGGTGTAAAGTATTAGAATGTATCGATTTCGAGATAAAAATAACTTAAAATTCCACCTTGAGTCAAGCGCTTACAGTGCAATTAATTAATAAACGAGATTCTCTCAATCAAAATTCTTTCCATAATCAACTGCGCGTTTAATTTGTGACAATCAAATGGTGACGAATTTTTTTAAATTAAAAAATTCTATTTTATCATGTTTTCTTTTATCATTTGAAGTTTGAACAAATTACGAAAAACAATTTCCGAGAAATGAAAAAGATAATTAATAAACGTTAAAGAACATCTGGTGAATCACTGCTTCTCTTTTGATTAAATCATCATATGTCTAATGTAAACTTTAAACTCAATCAGAAGTCAATGTTAATGCAATTTATCACAAGTTGCGAGCTTGTTGCATTTTATTATTATAGTAGAAAGTATTCTGACCATCAACCCAATAAGGCATTAACTTTTTTTTAATAAACTGCAATATATTGAAATGAATCAAATGCTTTTAAGACATAAATTATCATTAGATTTGATTGGGTCGTAAATATTTTATTTTAATGCCACGAGCATTGAATTGTTACATTAATCACAGTCATAATAAGGATCATGTTGTCATCAACTATATCATTCTCAATTACCATCTGAGGCTTTTCGATTTTACTCGAAATGATTGTTCCGTCGTCAAACACTTGAAAGACACTGTGATCAGTGCTTAGACGTCTTTTGTCTTCCAATGGAGGTGTAGCTGGTCTTATTTTTCCAACAATTTTTCTAAGGAAAATAGGCCGACCAAATCGTCGAAAGTTCCAGCCATATTTTTTTAAAACAAAAGCAATAATGCCCGTAAGCACTGTTATGTAAATAAACCACATATTGATTACTTGATTTAAATACTTTGTTTAGAATAATAAGAATTAAAAATAGTAAAGACACTGATTTATAAGAAGAAATGTGTCTCGACTAAGTCTGAATACTATTGATATTTATCACAGTGGTCATTGAACTGTTTGCAATGTTTTCTTATTTATGCTTCATTTTCCTTTAGATTCTTACAAAACTAAAAGGTGCATTTCAAAGAAGCCTCAATTTTGTTATTTATTTTGATAAAACCGGTATCATAATAGTTCTGACTATTGAAATATCAAAGTGTAAGTTGCTTTTGAGAAAATCACGTTTTTAAAGTTTATGTCATATGATCGAAATCACGGGTGATTTTACACATCTCAAAGTTGAAATTTTACACTGTTGATACTTCCACTTACACTTTCAAAGATTTCATATTTACTATACACTCAAAAGCAATCTTTTTCCATTTTATAAGCAAATTTTTGAAGCTACTGACGAAAACTTTCGTAACTTTTATCTTTTTCCAATTTTTTGAAGTCTTGTTCTCGTCATATTTTAAACCAGATGTTATTTGCTCATTAATTCTTTTCGAATACTAAAATTTCAATTTGAGATGAAACACCGAAATGAAACAATTTTTTTTTCCTCAACACATTGACAATTGATTTCACATGGTTGTGTTGTTGAGAGTTGCACACTATCAAAGTATCAGAGATTTCCATGCTTTGAAAGTTTTCCTTCTCGTGAGAGCACGACGAGTGCTTTTATTATTTTGTTTATCACCAGGGATGATTGTAAAAAAAGAATGATTGTACACATATCTCGCTTTCTAAGCTTTTGAAAAAAATTTCAACGGTTTTTGCATATTATTGTCGACCGCATCACTTGTCATTTAAATTATGTCACATTAGACAATGAATTACAGGCAATGAATTCATTATACCGGATATTTGAATAATAAAAATGAATTTTGAACTCATTTAAATTATTTTTCGTTCAATTTGAAGTGTTTGAATTACGGTATCAATTTCATACATGTTTTCAGTACTTTCGTGTATTATGACGACAAATAGAAATACCAAGAGACAATATTCTTGATGTAAGCATTCGGCAGTGTCTGTTTTATTATTTCTCGAAACAAAAAATATGAAAAACATTGAATTCAAGTTGCGAATGCGTCTGGTATGAGTAAAAGAAGAAAACAAACGAGGTAAGAATGAAGGTCCTCTGACATTCACTAATCGCCTTGTGCTTGGACATTTATTGTAATAATTCCGCAATTAGACGCTATATAAGTTTGTCATCATTTGGAATGTCACCGAAAATCATTTCTTACGTTTGCACACAAGCGATTGAATTCTTTAGGGTTCTCAATGAATTAATTAATCGTGAAGAAACTTTACGACGACTGTTTTCTTTCACGGTTTTTAAAATTTAATTCATGATTAGAAATGTTTGTAAACAATAATTTCATTATCAACAGTCAAGATTATTTTTTCTACGACGATTTAAATTTAGGCGCATCATTTGATTGTAAACAAATCTTCATTTTATAACCTTCAGGTTCATTTAAATATTTAATTCGCAATCATAATTAAGAAAATACGTTATAAGTTGATATGTTTTGGTTCAGATAATTATGAAATTAAAACAACTTTCTGTCAACATTTGAAGATGTGAATTAATCTTCTCAAATGACCCACTCACTGTCCGGACGTATGAAATAATGACTGACCATTCTCAATCCTACACAATGCTTTAACAATTCCCATTGTTAATAATTTTATTCTTATTGAAAACAAATTTAATAAAACCACTGATCTAAACTATCAATTAAATGCACGAGAATCCCATCTAGTTTGTAAATATTTTTGTTTGGTTTACCTTAGTTTTAATGAACTTCGAGAAGCGAGCAAACTTTGACTTTGATGCCGACATGATTAGAATTTCTTTCTATCCCGGCTCGAGACTGCAATCGCAAAAGTATTGTTGTGAATTTTCCAGTTTTCTTTAAACGACTTCTACTCAATAAAAAGGTCACGAACGTATATATTGTGCACTTTTTTACTGCAAAACTTTTGTCGCAATTAACAAGGTATTTTTAATGTTATTTTTTATTCCTTTATAGCTTCACTTGGCTTAAATTTTAATGACATGAAATTTGAATTTTTGTTGTTTTGATAAACAAAATTTTTTGATCATTAGAAACTTTCAGAAAGAAAAGCGGTTTTTGTGATGCTTATTATGTTGTGCTGTGTCTGTTACTCGTAGGCAGTCTACTGTTCAACTGGTTTGTGAATACTCTCGCGACTCTTTAAAAGTGTTTTTCTTCTTCCTTTGCTTTTTTTTTTCATTTATTAAATTATTCTCGGCGAGGAAAAGTCAACAGAATTCGTGACGAAACCTGGTGGAAAAGTCTTCATGTATAAAAGTACGTTCTTTCATTTTACCTGAATATTTTTCATTTGTTTCTATTTTTTAAAAGTTTCTTTTTAAATTCACGAGCTTTACAACTAGTTTTTTTTATTCGCTGACTTGAATGACGATCGACTATTTATTTCTTATTTTGGACTCAACTTCCCCATTTCGAGTTTTTTTTTATATCTTCTGTTATGTTCCGTTTAGGTTATTTTTATATTATTCCTTTCAAGTTCCAGCCTGGATCTTCCAGGTGATTTTGTGTATGATAAACTGGCAACTTTAAGAATATTTTGCAAAACTAAATATACGATCACGGATGACCGACGAACTGAATGTATAAAAATATTTAAAACAAAAACAATAGCAACTTAGAAGATATTAAGAAGAACTACGATGATGACTGTAGTCGTGAAATTTATATTTCATTTCACAGCGACAGCGATTATTTCTGATCGTGATCTCGTGTAACAATAAATAATTGAGTATTATTTCGTGTTAAATGAAAGTTTGTACAATAATTACTTGAAAGCTTTTTATTTTGTTTTGTATTGTTTAGTACGGTGCAAATAGGAAGAGTTAAGCTGGACTTTCTATAGATTTTTTAACTATGGTTAGCATGATAGAACATTAACTGTTTATTTATTTATAACTCGGGTTTGTATAAATTATGTGCAAAAACATCTTCATGAACTCAAATAAAAAAATAATTTTCTAGAAATTTTGAATTTTTTTCAGAACTCAAATAAATGTGGAAAATAATAAAAGAATAGAAATTTTCTGTTTTCCAATGCTCTAATTCACATCAAAAATGAATGAACTTAAAAGAAAAATCATTGTCGTGTGTAACATTCCAATGACTGCAATAATTCAGCATCCAACCAACTAAATAAGCCAAAGAAGAAGCTATGTTAACAATTATCGTTGAATTGTACACCGAACGAGGTTTATAGAGAACACTCAGCTAATAGGTATCAACGCAAACAAAAAAAGAAGTTTTGCTAAAAACAAAAGTCATAACTAAAGAAGGAAACAAATGTCTTTGTCTACTTATTAATAAATCTTCGTCTAAACGTGTAAATTTGTATCAATTTTTTTGTTATGCAAATCTATCAATGCTTAATTTGTCATCTAACCTCCAGACCCTCGAAATCATATGATCCAGTTTGATTTTTGATTACATTGAATGTTTTAACAAACGGAGCCTTTAACAGCTGATATTTTCATTTGTTTCGTATTATTGTTTATAAATCATTATTGATTATTGATAAAAGATTCACAGATGCAACAAATGTTGCAAATTGTTGTCGTTAAGAGAAAAAACGGAAAAGAGATAAAAAAAAGAATTTCTTTTAAAAAACATTTTTCACTTTTAGTAATCATCAGGATTTTTATACCTTTTTAAGATTTTTTGATAAAAAAAGAAAATATGAAATGTTCGAATAATTAACTCACCTCCCATGATTCGCGAGTGTATTCACCGATTTCTCCACTGATATCACCGCCATCCTGAAAGGAAAATGTCATTAATGAAGCTACTTGGTATTAATTCCTTGTTTTGCTACTTCACCTTGCTAGATGTGCGATTGTTTGCCCACTCAGTGTCATGTTGTATCAACTCGAAACCACGAGATTTGAGAGCTTCTTCATCAAGTTCACCGTAAATATGAGCAACCCAACCATTAAGGAATTTATAAAGCTCGTCGACTCTGTGTGTTAATTTAAGAATAAACAAATTTTCATTTTTCGAATAAATATTTCTCACTTGTTCTTAGGAATGCTGAACCAATATTCTGGTCGCAATTTGTTTTTTCCATACGACATTACTGTTGTTGGCAGAGGCGTTGTCTTTCCAATTTGACGTCCCATTCTCAGTCGCAAATACATTGGGGGATCTTGGCATGCACGTGCTGGTCGTGGAATCAGTTCTGAATAGTTTCATAAGAGTTAAATGATGAAATCAATGTTGTAAAATTAAATTATCATATTTTTATTATTAGACAGATATTCATGGATATTTATTTAGTGCTCAAGCGACGCTTTTACTTTTTTAAATGTCCAACATCGAAAGCTTACAAAAACATACCGCAATCAAGTGCAAAGTCTCATCATTGAGATTAAGATTTTCTGATGGAAAAACTTTAATTTCACGAAATTATTTTGTTTCTTGATCAGAAATAAATTATTTAATTAATAACTATAAAACAAAGTGAAATTTATTTCTGTTCATTTTATATAAAAAATCGTGCAACATAAATTTTTATTACTTATCATCGTGCAACAGTTGTTAGTGTATATCAATATTTATGTGACAACGCAATATTTATTTTATTATTAGGCAATGGTTCGATAGAGTAGAAGATTAAAGGTGACAGAACAATGGACTTAAGGTTATTAAGTTGTCGAGAAATGTATGTAGGAGGAAAGATAGCAATAAGAGATTATTTATTAGATACTGGAAAGATGAAGAATGAATAAAAAGAAATGAATGTTCAGAAGAGAGTGATAAGTAAGATACGAAATGATACTGAAAGATGTATAAGAAATCGCAGAGTAATCAAAGTAATGTTGTAGCATTTTTAAAACTTTTTCCACCACAACATTTCCTTCATTAATTCGCTACGATTTTAAATGAGAGAATATTTTTGTTATGAACTTGTTTAAATTCAAAAACCTACCGAGATTTTCGAGTTGAGGAAACAACGGTGCCTTCACTAAAATAATGTTTTATGTTTGTTTGTGTTCCATTAGTCTTATGTTAAGGATAAGATTAGTTGTATTTACGAAAGAATTTGTACAATTTCAGTTCTACATAGAAGGATTGTTCTGTTTCAGTTCAATAATACAAAATAAGTTTTAATTGAGCTTCGTGTTCAACATTATCCTGTCCATGCGTTGTGAGTGTTTTGTGCCGTTGATCGAAATAAAAACGAAAAACTTTTCCATTCCATGTTTATGTTTCAGAAACTTTTTCTTCTTTTTCGAACATTCAAAACAAGAATATAATTAAAAGAAATAAACTAACTATCTATTTAATAGAAATTCAGAAGCTCTTCTTCATTGCTTACAGTTTCATGACTTGAAAGTTCAAAATAAATAAATTAAATTAAATGGTGAACAACGAGCATGTTTTCAGTTTCTTTTGGACTCAAACATAACAAGAAAAATTTTCGCGCATTTTCATCTTTGAATAGAATGAAAACGTGAAAAATGTGAAATTAAACTCATCAAAAGTTGTATTGTCAGTTGATGATGAATTTGACATCATCAACTGACAATGTATGAAAATCATTTATAAAACTTACTGTCGAAGCTCACAAAAAGCGCTGGCATGTCATCAATCGACACCATTGAACGATAATCTAATTTTGGCGGAGGATCTTTCTTCGCTTTGCTCGATTGTGATGATGCTGAACTTTCCGATGATGGATGTGATCGAATGAATGTACCAATAGATGATCGTCTGAAATTAAAACCATCAAATTATTTCAATGAATCTTTAAAAATATTTTCTGGAACTTTCTAACATTGAAATAAAACCAAACAAACACACAAATATCAAATTTCAGTGATACGTTAGGCATGGCATAATCACTTGGTGCATGAAGTTCTGTTATATTTTTTGAAGTGCTAATTTTTTTCTACTTTTAATAAAACTCAAATAATAATTTTGATCTTTTGTTGAATGATTCCATTCTTAGTCATTTCTAATAAATACAAAACGAAAGATTTCCTTTCTTTATATTTTTAAGGTGCCGGCAAACATAAAATCAAATTAAGAAACTCAAGAAAAAGAAAACATCGAGCGAAAGGACGTTGATCGCTTACCCTGCCGATGAATCTTTGACAGAATCATGTGGTAATGGTGGAATGGGAGAACCGCCACTATCTTCAGATGGTGTCTTTGACAAAAACAAATTGCCTCCGATCTCGGAGACCAATGTGATGGGCGAGCTTTAAGTTCGATTTTTATTTTGTTTTGTTTGTTTGGATTTTTAAAGATTTTGAAATTGTCACAAGTCAAAGGTGTGCGTGGGTGGATGTTACATGTGTTTAAGTGGAAAAAAAATATTTTTTGATTTGAGATATTTAATTGAAATGAAGCGAATCCACGTTTTTGATAGAAATATTTATTTGGAATGTTATGAAGAGTGAAAGCGGATAACAAAATAGAGAAGAGATGGAATACGATTAGTGGGATTAATTAAAATTACCTTGAAAATACTTTTGAAAAGACGCTTTGATTGGAATCGCTGGTGTTAGGAGCTGATTCAGTTTCTGGTTTTCCTGGTTCACCTGTTAAGCCTTCGACCCATGATAATGGATATGATAAGCGTTTAAGCATCTTAAAAAAGATAATCAAATGATTATGCAGGGAAAGGTTAATTGAAGATTCAAACTCACTTTGCTTTTCTTGACTTCGCCAGTTCCTTTCTCAGCTCCTGAATTTTGATTCTCATTTTCATCGACACTGAAGCTAACACTTGACGTTTTCTTCCGTCCTTCACTGCTTTGTGTTGAGACTGTATCTTGACTAAATGATGATGCTTGTGACCTGGTCTCGGTTGATATTGAAGCTGGTGCAATGGTTAATGGTGGCACCCAATCTGAGCTAAGAACGATATCAGCATCGCTATAAACCTAAAATAAAATCAATTTCATTGAATTTCTCTTAAATTTTCAATTATAAAACTAAACAATCAAACCTTCTTTGTTGGAATAATCGGAACAGATGGCAGAGCATCACGAATATCAATTCCACTATCATGACATGATGTTCGTGTCAATGAATCATCTTCACTTCCTTCAACAGGTAATGTTTCCTTCTCAGCTTTCTTTTCAGGTTCTTCAACAACTGCTGCTGCCTCCTTCACTTGACCTTGACTTTGTTGATCATCCTCATCCTCCGCATTACTATCACATTTATATTTCTTTTTCAGTCTTTTTGTTTTTGAATTTCAAAGTTTATGATTGAAACAATACAATTTTTGAACATAAAACAATGTTGATGATTGTAAAAAAGCATGAAAAATAAAAAATGAAATAAATTAATTAAAATAAAATATAAAATATGAGGTAATCTTCTTCACATGCTGTTAGTTTGTTTCCTTAAAATCGAAGAGAATTTCTGCTGTTATACAATACAAATCAAAGCAAATGGTGACAATTGTGCTAATTGTGCAACTCAAAAAATGTTAAAACATGCAATGATTGGTGATGGAAACGAATGAATCATGATTGCTCACCTATCCTTGCTTGGAATTGCCCAATGTTGATCGAGAAGACTCTTTCGTCGTTCCTCAGCAGATTTCAGTGCTTCAGCTTCTTCTGATGCTTTCATTTCTTCTTTTTTTGCTTCAGTTTCAGTTGTTGCAGCACCTTCAGTGGAGTCGACATGAAGTCTTTCGACCGGTGTTACAAGATCACGATCAAATGCTTTAGGGAAAGCGTCACCGTCGTCACGCTCTGTTGAGCAGTTGCTTTCTTGATCGACTGAACTTCCAGCACCCAACTCAGGGAATGTTTCATCCTTAACCAAAAGTGAATCCTTTCCAGGTGAGTGCGTATCGCATCGGTTACACGGTTTTGGATGATAAACTTCTGGCTTTTCGTTGGTGTTGCTTGTGTACTCACCAGTACCAACACGCATATGAGCGATGTCATTAAATATGGCTGCATTAACAATAAAATCCATAGGAGCAATTACACCGTAACTTTCAGGACCATGTTCAATTACAAGTGGATCAGAGACATTTGGATCGAACATCACTGCATTTGGAGTTACAAGCAAAACACCGCCGACAACTCCTTGACCATCAGTGATATGACGTACATTGAGCTTTAGGAACCGTTGAACAATAACTGGATCATCTTCAGATTGATTTGGCGTGTTTATTCTCTCAATTCGTCCAGGTTTTGGTGAACTGGGACGTAAGTCGTCGAGAAGATCTAAAAAAAATAACAAAAAAATGTGATGAAACGATATAAAGTAATGTGACGACATTTTGAAATGATTACCACCAGATTTTAGGAATATTGCAGACTTCATTGCAATTTTTTTCGAGTTAAACGTGTTTTAAACCATGACTAACTAGTCAAAACCTACTTTAACAAGAGATTCTCTTAAAAATTTTTGCGACACGTCAAGCGACCTTGAAGTCACAAAATTAAATTTGAAACTATTTCAAAAAATGTGTTAAATTGAACACTTTCAACAAGTATTACTAAATCTTATTGTAGATCACACAAATTTGATAAAATTTCAACTCGAAACCAACTTCTTTCATTGAAAGATATCGAAAAAAAAAATTGTAGATTAATTTTTTCCTCACTTGACGTTTTTGTTATTTACAACATGTCAAAGTCAACTCAAATCATATGATTTGCTGAAAGAAACTTGTATGAGAAACTTGTATGAGAGACTTTTGCTGTTGCGCAGCTCTTGCAAAACAAAATCAATTGTTCAGCATATCTGGTGGAAGACTTTTTTTTTGTCTTGTTTGGCCTTCAAAACATCGCGGAAAACAAAATTCCTGAAGAAGGAAAGGAGAACAAGAAACTTACCCTTTTCTTGCTGTGGAATGTCGTCGGTATTGCTAGAGCTTTTTCGACTTTTGTCTTTAGTACCGTCAGTGTCACCACTTGCTTCGCTTGATGAGTCATCGTCTTTCATCTGCGATTTATCGGGAACAAGAAGAGTTTGACCTGAATAGATAAAGGAGCTACCCAAACGATTAAGCGCCGTCAATTCTGAAGGTGTGGTATCGAAGCGAGCTGCTACCGATGTGAGCGTGTCACGATCTCCCACTGTGTATGTGATTGTTGGAACAACTGGTGCCGGGCCTGAATAGAAATATTTTAATTAACTCAATTTCACGTCACATTCCATTCGCAATGAACTGGTTTTAGTTTAAGACTCAAAGCAGTATTCATGTTTCTTTATTAACCAAGGAAAAGTAAACAAAAAAATTAATTTACCTTTAGCCGACAGTCGATCGATGCTCTCAAAACGACCTTCAACTTTTGATCGAAGTGAGTCCAAGTCGAATGGTGCTGCCAGACCATGATCAACGCTACGTGATTTACTCCTGAAAGAATTCATTGAGAAGGGTAAAATATTATTAATAATCGAAAAGCCAACACGGTCATGTGAGTCACATGACGAATTTCCTTTTGTTTGTTTTTACTACCAACAAAATGTTTCGAATTGTTTGAAAAAAAAATAACAAACAGCGATTCTCGTATTTCAAATACTATAAGTGATTAAATTACAAATTTTGCAATTGACGAAGGTTATTAACATTAAACGACGTTGAATTGCAAGACTCATCGACGAACATAAAATTGAAGAAAACAAGAAACGAGAAAAGGGAGTTTTCCGTTGTTACGATCGTCAGGCCATTAACCTTCGTTTGAGAAGTTGCACAAGTATTCAGTTGAACTATACAGGACGATAAATAATGTAGGCTTTTAACATCAACTAATTACATAAACAACTTGACTTAGACCATCAGAAATAATATCAAAACAGAACTGACAGGCGATTCACCTTCGTTTAATTATTACGCAAATTATTTTCTCTTGTTTTTTTACCTTCGACTTTGATGTACGTGAAATGAATTAATTCTCCTTCATTGATATTCTCTTTCTATGAATTTCTAAAAAAGCAGAAATAATTCGAGCATTGAAATAAAAAAAATACAACTCAGTCGACAAACTTTCATCCAATTCGCCATTGAACTTTTTTTTGTACTTTTACTTTGAAACTTCACTCCAACTTTATGGGCAAAACACGTGAAGTCATTTAAATATCGTATTTTGTAAATATGTCTTATATTTTTTTCCTTTTTTATCTTTAGAAAGCTTGAATATTGAAGAGTCGAATTAATTAAGAATTATCGTCGTAAACTTTTTATCGAAACAAAAATTCATTCTTTCTGATCATCGGATTGCGCTTCTTTGAATCCCAAACATATATTTTTTTTATCATAATTTCATCTTTACGAGTATCATCTAAAAGGAAGAGAAATATTATCATACAATCTTTAGAAAAAATGTCGTACATAAGTTTTGTGTGAGTAAGTGTGTAAGAATTATCCTTCATTCGGAATCGATTTTAAATCTCCTTGAAACAAGCTTTTTTTTGAGTGAAAGTTTCGAGTGAAATATTTAACGCAGTAAAACCAGATTGCCTCGTCTGCTGGGTTGTGACTCTCACGAATTTTTCTTTTCTTACTTCGTTTTATTGATGATGGTGTAGCATGCTTCCGTAATAAGTGTGAATCATAGGGTATGTAACAAGTCTCATTGGTTGCTTCCCACGCATTACCCAATCAATGATTTATTAAAAAGGAAATTTTTCGAACCTAACGGCGTTACCAGACGCCCTTCTTTAAATTAATTCGTAAATGTATGCAAGATAATTGAAAACGTGACTTTTGCCTCGATTCCTTCATTTGCCTTTTTCATCGTTTTGCCTCCGTCCCATCACCGTCATCATCATCATTACTGCCACCATCATTATCATCATCATCATTGATTGCTTTTAATCATAATTTTTTTCTTCCTTCTTCTTTTTACCATCGATTGACATTTATGCAAATAAATAAAAATCAACAACATTGAAAAAGCTCAAAAAATATTCACGACATGAAGGCACTTTTCAATTTTATTGTCTGGTTCGAAGAAATATTTTTGAATGAAAAATGAAAACATTTCATTTAAAAGTCTGAATCTTGACATAAACGAGAGAGAAGTGGATGAATTATGTTGTGTCAGTTACCGCATTGGAAACGAAACAAAGCTTTCTGTCAGATTATCGTCATAAGAAAATAAAAAAAAGAATTCCACGAACAGACAGTAAGTTAATTGCAGTATCATGTGATGCTCTCTGTTGATGGGCATACTTTTTTTTTCTGTGAGGTTTCCAGTTACCGAATGCCTTCACATGAATTTTAAGTCACATGACAAACTCAAAAGCATTGTCATGGATAAAATATTTCGTTACATGCCGACAAAATTTACGCGCTAACATCTAAGTGCACATTTACATGCATTAAAGCTTCTCAATTTCAATAAACTTCCAATAAATATTCATTTGTTATAATGCGAGGGAAAAAATGACAAAAAAATGTATGTCAAGGTTGATGTTGGGACTGATTCTAATATCAAAAACATTCATCAAGTTACGAATCGCTAAAATATCACATTGAATTCAGTCAACGAGTATGCTTAGAAGTAGCTACAGTACACTGACTAATGAATCGCGAATGAAACAAACGTGAGAGAGAGAGAGAGAGAAGAAAATATAATAAATTGACGTTACTTAAAGTAGCGTTATGCCGCGTCAACCCGCGCGATCAACTCAACAGTACCTGAATGAAAACTGAAAACATAGCGTGCAGCGTATATTAATGTCTTTCTAAGCCAATCTCGACAGTTTGAGGGTCGGGTTAGAGTTGATAACGATTTCCGGTCGTAAATACACTTCTGGAAGTTCGCATAGATAACAGAATGGCAATATGAGAAAAGGAAAGCTTTGAATAAGGTCGTTGGTCTTGTTTTATCTTGTGACAACTTTTATGTTGATTTAATTCGTTAAACTTGGATAATATTATCATTCAGCGTGGGTGTAAGCATCACAGAATAAATTTAAATTTCTTTGTCATTAAATTCCGCTTGTCCCAAGACAATTAAAAGCAAAGAATTCTTTATTTCTTCTTCATTCCTTCTCATTAATACAATTTAAACATTTTATTGCCATCTCACGTGGCGGTAAATATTTCTTTATGACCTCATAAAATAAGACGAGAAGCTTAAGCTTATACAACGAGTGCTGTTACGATGTTGAGAGCTTCAAGTTTGATATTTCAAAAGGAATTTCATTTTAAATACGCTACACTCGATTGATCTTGAAAAAAAGAGGTAGCGATGAGCTTTAAGTAAGGAAAACATGTTAGTTTACGACGAGGAAAAAAATTGTAAGCTTCATTTTTTACGGTTCCGTATTTTGACTCATAATTCCAATTTTGCTCTGGAAAACAATTCTGCTATCTTTGAAATCGCTTTCAGACTCTCAGGTGGAAGAAAATTTATTGCAATTTTATTTCGTTTCCTTTTTTATATATTAACTTCAAGAAAGATTTATTGTGTGACTTGAAGCTTTCCATATCTCTTGTATAGCTCTAACATTCTTTGTAGCTTTTACCATCATGCATGTTTTGTAAAAGAAGAATGAAACGTTGAAACTTTTATGTTTTAGATGAACTTTGTAAGAACATCTGAACATACATAAATTCGCATTATTTAATTACATCATGAGATAATTCATGATTAAAGCTTTTCTATGGAAAACTTTTTCCCACGTTTCATTTCCTTTCAGTCATTTTCCTGTCGGATTTGAAGAACAAACGAGAAAAAAACTTCATTTGATTAGGAAATAATGGAATTGAATCTTTTTCATATTTTCGAATGTTGATTCAACATATCTATGTACATTGAAACAGAAGAGAAAAAGAATGAAGTTAAAGCTTTATGAATGACATGTAGCTTAAGTTTCAGCAAGACATTAAACGTCAAAGGATGGAATTGTGAATTATGTTTTCAATTCAAGAAACTTTTCAGGATTGTGCTTGACATCATATTTTATATAAACTTATGATCTAGTTTTACGAATTTTCATATTTTCTGTAAAACTGTTTCAAAGCGTATATTGCATTTTATGATATATGTACCTATTAATTAATTTTTTACTCAAGCAAACTTAATAAATGTGAAACTGATTGTATTGCTTCGCCAATTGACATCGCATCGAATTTAATTAAAAAAATAAATTTGCTGTGAATGAATAAATATAAATCGAAAGCTTTTATACGTTCGCCATAAGTGAAAGCAAATAAGAAGCATCAAGTGTTGATTGCAATTCATTCAATGAAATTAATCAAACACATAAAAGGAAGATAATTGAGCGCTTATTAATATTCAAAGTTCAAGTTTACACTACTTACCGATTGTATGGTGGCGCTTTAAACTTCTCCACACCTGACGAGAGTTGACCAACATCTTGACTAGATCTTCGAGTCCTTTTTACATGCAAGACCAAAAATCAAGCAAACAACAATGTTCGGACACAAATAGAAATAATAACATCAACAATAATCGAGCAATTAACATGAAAATAGAAAAATAAATAAGATAAATATAAATTAATATAAAAATAAATATAATATAAGCGATTATCGCCCTTCCATCGCACATACATGTGTCAGATTTTAAATGAATTCAATGTCACGCGATGAAGTGCAGTGAGACGAATAAATGTACGGTAACGATTGGGGGCGTCAAACAGGATGTTAATAAGTTTCCGTGCGAAAGCTTTTCTACCACAATACTCATGATGAAAATTAAAGTAAACAAAAATTTGTATGACTACAGGGATCAAATAATGTAAACAAAGCGGCTTTAAATGTTTAACACACGCATAAACCATGTGTCGTGAATTAAGTGAATTTCAATCGATTTTTCCTTGTCTCATGACACTTTTTTTTCATTATTATTAAGTTTTATTAACAGTTTACATGTTAGTAATATTTATTTTACTTATTGATTATTAAGTGGAATGAACTTTAGGTTTCTGTTATTCAATAAACTAAAGCAAACGTTTGTGATGTTATGAACCAAGTTTAAAGATTAAAGTCAGTGAAAACCATTTCCATCTTCAATATATCTCGAGGATGTTGTGAATACAGAATAAATATTTCATCGTCTAAAGTGATGTTGCATTAAATTTTTATGCATACAATGTTTGCCTTGAACATGAAGAAGATGAGATAGGAAAGGCGCGTTGGGTGGAAGATAAAATATCATCTTGGATCTTTTACACTTTTTCTAAGCTTCTCTTCATTATTTCTTAAAGAAATTAAAGACATAATGGAGATTTATGGGATAAACATTTTATACATGTCTTGGTTTTAAACCAATGAAAAACGATGATATGATTGAGAGCATGTTTGTGCAATGATTATTTCATTACGATACGAAAAATACTAGGAATCTCAGACAAAATATGATTCATGATGAAAACTTTCATAACTTTTCGGATAAATTTTCTTACCAATAAATTTCTTTAAATTTTGAAACCTGACTCTTCAGTGGCATTTTTAAATATTTGTTTTTTCTTTTTATTATCAGCTACCCTCAACTTTATCTTATCGTACATAAACAAAGAAACAATGAATGAGAAGAAACTAATGAACTTTTTTTTCAGCTCCTCTGACAATGATGATTTCAAAACTTTTATTATTGTTTTATCGATTTTTTTTAGTTAAACTTCCATTTACTCAGTTTTGCCTTCGAGGCGCACTTTCAGACATTCTTTGTATTTATTTTTTTGTCGAAGTTTATGTTTCTTTTATTTTTGGATCGTTTTGATGGATTTCAGGCGCATGATTAAAACTTTTAATTCACTTGTTTGTAACCTACATTAAAATAAACAAAACATTTTAAAAGCCCGCTTAGTAGGTATATCAACATGTAAATCCCACATTGACAAAAAATCGCAAAGAATTAAAGTCGATTTTGAATGTAAACTTTTATGAAAAAAAAACATCACGTGAAAGATTTCTTTCGTCGCCATTGGTAGTAAAAAAAAATAAAGGTTTTTAATTTACAGCGCGTAAAAAATGCGATTCAAAAATATTGTTATCAAAAAAGTCTTCTTGTGAAATAAATAATAACAAAATACTCCAGAATCTTAAAATTATTATGAAATTGAAGGCTAAGCAATTTTTTTTCTTTAATCTTTAGCAAGAAGAACTTCAGTCGGCAATCTGCCTATCACAACATTTTTAAAGCTTTCTGAATAATCAGCAAATAACCAAAATTAATCAGCAATTGATATTTTCAAAACATATTTTGCACACGCGAAATTTCTTATTTTCCTTTGATTTTTAATCTTGTTAGAAGGTCAACTCAACACCATTCAATCTCTGAATCGTTTGATCGATTTTTTGTGGAATTTTATTTCTTGTTAATCACTGGATGATTAATTGCTGTTGTGAAAAATATTTATCACAAGTGAGAATTAAGCTAACTCAATAACATTATTAAATTGAAAGTATAAAAAAAATGGAAAACACTTCACTAAGATCTCCGCAAATGTGCAGCGTTTAAAATACTAAAATCAGACTGTTAAGGAAAAATAAAAAATACTCCAAAACTGATAAGAATAATAAGAAGAAATCATTTTTCTCATTTTAAAATGAAATCAAACAGAAAAAACTCTCTCGAGGTTTGTGGAGAATAAATATTAGAGCTTCAGCACACAATAAATGTAGCACACAAAAAAAATGTGACGATAAGAGAAGGAAAAAAATTTGTGTGAAATCTAATCAGCAACGTTTGGTGTTGTGACGTGATGACGATTAAGCGATAGTCATGACGACAGTATTTAATTAATGGACAAGAATTCTAATGACGTGTGTTCCGATTTCTAATTGTTCTATCATAGCATGATCTCAGATATGTTTTCATGTGCCCTGTTACCTCACATAGCATATCTTCTTACAAACTTTCAACTGACACGTGCTGATCAAAAGGAAATTCTCCTGAGGGCAGATTTGTTGCAACAAAAAAAACTTTAATCCAAAAGCTTTATTTGCAGTCGTGTTTCATCACAAATAACAATTGAGAGCATTAAGAAGAAGAAGAATAAAAGAAAAGCAGAGCAAGGGTTTAACGAAATCTTCTCCAAAATAAATAAGAAAGAAATTGAGTTGAATCAACAATCGTTTTGACTCCAAAATGTCTCACAAACGTCCACCAAAATGTTTGTTTGCGTTAACAGCCAAACGAGCAGCAAATCATTTGCTTACTTAGTAAATGAACAAAAAAAAGAGAGAGAGAAACAAAACAAACAAGAATTTGAACACGGCACGTTAAATCAACGCGAAATCTCTGCCGCAAAGCTTCACAGCTATAAATAAAGCTTCGATGATTTATAGCTTTTAGGTGTTATTATTGTCGGTGGATTTGTCGATGAGTCTTTCATAACCAAAGAATTAAAAAAAAGATGAGAATTAATGTCAATGTGATAACAAATGCAAGCCTTCGTTTGATGACTCATTTCAACTTGAAAATCTTAGCGCGACATTCACACGACGACATTAAAGACAAGAACGCGATAACTTTGCTCTTAATCAAGGATATTTTTTTGGACATAGATAATCAATTCAGAAAGAGAGAAAGATAGAAGAGTTGAACTCTTCACCCATATCAACATTAATCAATCTTTTCTTTGTGTTCCTTCCTTTTTGTGATTCACTTGCCTTCAGAAGGAAAGTGCCACTTGAAATGATAAGACAATCGACTCGACAATAATTAACAACAAGAAAATTGATAATCTCATATTCATTAATTAAATGTGGATGTGGTGAACGAGAAGGATTAGTCACAATGATGACGATTCATTAATCGAAAGAAAAATCATTTGTCATGTTCTTTTACCTATTTTTGAGGTTTTCTGGCACAAAAATATTCCACCACGAATGTCGCTTTTGGCGCGAGAAGGCGTCATGTTGTCCATTTGTTGTTCCATGATAGTCAATTTCACCGGTCATTGCTGGTAGACCTTTGCGTCTACGCCTTTCCATTTTCGTTGCCCATGATGAGCTTCGTCGTCGTTTTTTCTCTTGCATTGTTGGCTCATAATCGGGTGTGATTGTGATTTTTACTGGCGGATCATTTTCCGTGTCAGACTCTGATGACTTCCGAAGATATTTTTCAACCTTTTCAACTGTCGCTTCTTTCGATTTGCTTTGTCGTCGTCCTAAAAATACGACTGCGATCGAGCTTCGTCGTTTGCCATTTCTATTTGAATCGCTCTTTCCCCCAAGGAGTCCCAGACCCAATGAACTTCGACGATTCTTCACTTGTTTGTGAGTGCTGCTTGTGTAGGCGTTTGGAAGATTTGAATCGGAGTATTTACGAGTTTCGGAAGTGCCATTTTCATTCAACGACAGTCTTTGGGGAGTAAAAATGTTTTCTTCTTCAAGTGAAACAAGCCTTGGACTGGTGCTGACGCTCATTTCTCTATTTGATCCAAATTTAACGCCCGTTGGCTGAACTAAACTCGTCATGACGTCGCGTCGCGGTTACAAAAGAGTTTAAGCTAGAAACAAAGTTCTCGTTGATTTGTTTTTCATCAGCGCTCATTTCATAAACACAACGAGAACTTCCAACAATAACAATTTTTTTGTTCGTTCACGTTTCTCATGTTTTGCCTTGGCATTGGAAAATCATCTTTCGATCGGGTCTACGTGACTCGCATTCGACTTTCAAAATGTCGTCTAATTTCGAGAACAAAAGTAGAAGAAAGCTTGAGTTGCTTCAAATCTAAAGCTTTCAATAATCTTTCCCACGGTTGGTTACACAATCGATAAAGTTCTTATACTTAAAACTTTAAAGTGTTCAAAGATTTTCTTTTTATCGACTTTTTTTCTCTCTTCCCCTTAAAAACATGCCAGCTCCTATAAAAGTTATCACAAAAAATGCTTTTTTCTCGTATTTTATAATCGAAAAGTTGTAAACAATTGCTTTTCTTATCGACTTATGCTTAAAACATTCTCCACTCTGATTGCACTTGAGGGATAATCAAAAAGTTGATCGTACTGCATAAAAGATTTTGTTGTCTTTTAAACTGATTTCATATTCGATGTATAAGTTGATCTAAGAGAGTATGAACTACACTTTTTGAATAACAAATTTAAAGCCGCATAAGTTTTATTACAAATTCATGATTCAAAGCTTTCATATACGTTTATGTGCATTCTTTAAAGTATTTAAAGCATTTGTTGCGTAATGTGTGTCGAATAAAATCAATTCATAAAATTATTTACACCAGAAAAAAACAAGCGGCTTGTAAATGCTTGAAATATGTTGAGTTTTAGCGTGAAGTGGAAGCGGGAAGCATTCGAACGCTATTCATCAAGCATTAAAAGCAGCTTAAACCGCATTTAATTTCACAATATTTAAGTGTTTTTAACTTCTAAAATTTAATATAAAATTCCTTTTGAATGATGCAAACTTCATTGTATCTAAATGAAATTTAACGATCAGTTTAACTTATTTGTCGATCTCTCAAAGCTTCAAGCTTCAAGTGGCGTTGTCGTCGTGCAATTGTCATAAAGTTATATGATTGATTCATTAAAAGACATTGAAAACTTTGAACAGAAAAAAAGATTAAGGCTTGAAGTGAACTAAAAGTTTTTGAATATTAAAAAAGAGTGAAAATTATGAATGAAAATAAAAATGAAATTTATTGTTGATATTGTTTGCGTTACCATAAGTATTAACATAAATTAACATCAAAAAATCAATCTTAGATAATTAAGATTCATGAGCTTAATAAAAAAAAAGCCGATCAATTACTCGACGAAATATATTTAGAAAAGCGTAACTTTTCCTATCAACTCAACTGTGTAATTTAATTTATGCTTCACTAATTAAAATTGCTTTATAAAGTCATTTGCATAAACTTTATGGTCGGGTACATGCAATTTGTTTACTACTGCTAGCAATCACAGATATTTTCTGAAAATTGAATTGCAAAATAATTAAGCAATTAAAAACTCGTCAAATCTTTTTTTTTGATTCACTTGATGTTAAGCTTGACATCATATTTGAGTCTATTGAATTTTGAAGTAAAGATTAATCTTACAATATGTAAGCTTGAAGTTTCTTTATTTTAATTCTCAATAAGAGTCGTTCAAAAGCCGTTATTTTTTAATTGACGAATATTTTGTTGTTATCTACAGAATGCATAACAACAACGTCAATGACAATGGGAATGACAATATTTAAACAGCTCGAGATTGAGGCATGACTTGAATCACGTTCTATTCTTATCAGAACTTTCTGATGCTATTTTTTCTTTTACATTTGAGACCTGAACTCGTTTTCTCGCCTTTTAAGGCCCAATGGAAAGTTTTTAATCTATCAACAATATTATCATTGACAATGTTTGTTAAAGTGCAAACGATGCATCGTTATGCAAGCAATCTTAAACATACTTTTTATTTGAACGTGTAGAATCACAAAATATTGTTTTAAAGACAACAAACATCAGTTTGCTTTACACATTATAAGATTGTTTCCAAC
Organism: Clunio marinus; assembly: GCA_900005825.1. Taxonomy (NCBI): domain Eukaryota; kingdom Metazoa; phylum Arthropoda; class Insecta; order Diptera; family Chironomidae; genus Clunio; species Clunio marinus. The sequence goes on from CVRI01000050.1 coordinate 115,712, forward strand.
AGCCTCAAGCCCTTGAAATATGAAATGAAGTTTTAAGGAGACACTAAAACAAGAACTTTTCAACTCGAGACGGAAGTAAAAAGTTTAGGAGCTTTCAAAGTTCACACATTGCACATTAAGATAGTAATCACTGTCATGTCATAAATCACTTTAACGAGTTAACTGCGAAATAAGCTCATATTTTATTATTTATAATTATAATTTAATTACATGTTTTAATGTGTTGCACTATAAATGAAAAGTATCTCATACTTGCTAACAGAAGGATGTCTTAAGGAAAAATGTAACAAAGAAAAGCAGTTTAAGTGTCAGACTTAATTTAGTTTCATTTCGAGAACAAGAACCAGACACTCGTAAAGAAAGCAAAGTCTCGAGTGTCGTTTAATGAAAGTCGCTTCTTCTTTTATTTCTGCCTAGACACAACTCAACTTAATGAAACTTTTGCATTTGCATAACAAGCTTGCGGAAACAAAATTTTAATCAACGGTCATCTTTTCTTATATTGTTTAAATAAAAGGAAAACCGGTTTACAATAAAGTTCATTGTCAAATCGTCTACAAATAGCGACACAATCTCATCTAATATACCCTCGTTTTAGGCCAAATCGAATTGAATGGATTATGGAAATTTCCAATTCAATTGTTATCCGTGTAAGGGCTTAAATTTGTTAAAGTTAAGCGATCTCAGATAATCTCTATGATAATTGTCAGCATCATCACAGTCCCAACTTTTATATTTTGTCTTTTAATGCAAATCTTATTGTTCTCCTATTCCGTTTGAAATGTTCTCGTAGATATTCATAAAAATTCAAAGTTATGAACGAACAAATTTAATAATTTAACATATTCTTCCTTTTTCTCATAGCTATTTACAATTCAGGTCAAAAATGTAAGAAAAAACTTCGATATTCAATCGAGATTACAAAAAAAGTCATCACGAGACTCGCTTAAATATTCGCATCTAACACGTTTTAAGTAATATCGAATTATACAAACATAAAAAATTAGAATGTGCCAGAAATGTCAAGCTTGACAGTATTTTTTTTAATTCAAGCATAATAACAATTATCTATGCAGTTTGCAAATCTGTCTTTTCAAGAATGTTACGCTTGTGAATAGTCAAAATTGTCTGTAATAAATGGCGGCTCTGAAAAACACAAAAAATTGATTTTTTCCCGCAGCGTTTAATGAACTTTTGGTTCCGCTCCACAATGCAATCGATATTGAGATGTGGAACGCTCATGATAATCACGTTTCTGTCGTTGCAACTTAAGCTTACCATTGAGAGTTTCTCTCAATGAATTTTGTTCACTCAACCGATATTTTTATTTATTTTTTTTTCCTCCTTGCAATTTAATTTCACATTTTGTCAATTACTAATCGCGATATTAAAAGCGATGTGAAAGCGCTTCGTTAGTGACGCGTTTCCATTTTTCCAAAGCAAAGCATGAGCGACATCGATTTTCTGTTGCTGTTGTTATTGATGTTGTTGACGTTGAAAATGAAACCGAGCTGATGATCAGACGTGAATAATGACGCGGAGAAGAAAAAAGAGAAGCACAATCGGTGGTGATATCATTGATAACTTTTTCAATGAAACTCAATCAAATTTCGGAAAGTCTTGACAAACGAAAAACTTCGTCTCATGTCTCGAAGTTTTCACATTAAAACTTCACGAAAATTAGGTCATATTAGAAGAGCTTCGAAAGAAATTTGAATTTATGGTTGCGGCGCACCCATTTGTTTCTTTTCTTTCTCGTCTGTTTTGTTCGTCTCCAGACTTTAAAAAAAACCAAAATGATCGTCTTTTATTGAAAAAACAAAAAAAAAAGATATCCACGTTGTGAATCCATCATTTCAAGTGGAAATTCCTTATTCCTTGCTAATTCAATTTGCACATTCTTCATATTGTCATATCTTTGTCGAATTATCCGCGTTGAGCACATCACATAAATCAATTCCACGTTTTGCGATGTAAAGTACTATTTTACACGCTTTTCTTTTCTTTATGATTGATTTGAATTTAATTCACCACCAATTTATCATTTTCTTTTTTCATCATCTTCATCTCATTGCGATTCATTTTGCTATTCAATTTTGCTTTCAACCGCATGACAAGCAAAGGACGAACTTCCTTCTCATCATCCGGCTGAGCTTTTTTTTCTTTCTTTTCTTATTCACGAAATTTCTTATCACAATGTTTCTTTTTTATTTAGTTTTCGTTACTCACTCAATAAACTTTTATTATTTTTTAGATTTCTAACAAGATTTCGCGAAATTTTCGTATCTTTAACTTTTAAAATTAATTAGCACAGAAAATTAGCGAAATTACAAAGGAGACAAGACTTCACTTTAAAATGCGTCCAAATCCGATGAAGTCTCGTGTTTAACTATTCAAAAAGTATAAAAAAAGAAAAAAATGGAAGAAAAACAAAGCAACTGAAAAAGAATCAGCTTTACAGTCCCATTTGAAACCTCGTAGTCGTTTATCTATACCTGTGTTCACGATTTACTCAAAAGTCAATACAATCGAAGGTCTGTGTACGAATTTACAGTTTGCTTGTTCATTGTATGCAACATTCTCTCGCTCTCGTCCACGATGTCGAGTTATTATTGTTGCGGGGCCATCGCCGTTGCATATTACGGAAAGTCTGCGATATCTATTTACTTATATGTCGTGAATTTAATTCTGTATGTTGTAAACTTAACATACATGAACATTAAAATCGTAAGATTAAATAAATAGCTTTCATCATTGCACTGATACTCATTTCAATTCAATTCCTTACAAGCAATGAACGCTACGCAGTATATTGACACGAGGCACTTTTCGCAGTGCTAATTGCTTAACAGTTTTCGTCTTTTAAGGTTCTCATAATTGGGACAATATTCGTCGTAAAAATAAATTTCATGCTTACGATGTCGTGATTCTTGCAAAGCTTTAAATTAATTTAATTTCTGTGGCATTTCGTCATTTAAGTTTTCAATTTTGTCAAATATTTTACGAAATTCCTTTCTTTATTTTATTTAGATTAGCAGAAATTTTTTAAGTCGACAAACCAGCCCACATATTTGGTAAGTATGGTAACAAAATGTGACTAAAATGATTGAGTTTATATAAATATTAAGAAATGAACAAGTGTTAATCAAATATGAAAAGTCATACGATAGCGGGACTTGCAATTCACTTCCCAGCTTTAATCACTTCAAGCGTTCAAATTAATTTCGTTATTTTATTTTCCATTGCTTCAGTAATTGACTAATCGTGAAATATCATCGATTTTCATTATCTTTTTTTTCTATTTAGACTTCGAGGACAAATAATTGAGGCATTTCACTTTTTCATTATACTTTTTTTTGTTCTTCTTTTTCTTGTCATCCAACGAAAAACGTTGACAAATAATAGCGGTGACTTTCACGAATCACAAACAATGCTAAGGAAAACAAATGACAATAAATTTTCAGACTTTTCTCTGCCAATGGAAAAACGACAAACACTAAGGCAGCTTAAATAAGGAATAAGGAATGAAATAAACTTCCTCAGATATTCAGAAGGCTACTTAATATTAAGGTAAGGTATACATGCATGCAAAATAACAATATGAGAATACTAAAAAGTAAACTCCGCAATAACCTTACTAGGTCAAGATTTATGGAGTTATTGATGTCTTCAACCTACCGCAATATGAAATCTCTTTTTCTTCCTTCTGACATCCAAACCGCAAAATCAGGTTTCATGCTCAAAAATTATTTGAGTAAAAATTTCGCTTCAAAAAAGAAGATTTGAAGGCACGAGTGTGTTGTGTATGCAGGAAATAAATAGGGTTAGTCTAAACAAGCAAAACCGCTGGTCAAAGTCTAATCTTGTGACGTGTTTTTCAGACTGTTTTTCATTTATTGAATCATCCTTGAATGAAACTCAACTTAATATCGATAAAGAGTAATTATTTAAATTTAAAGTAGCAGTAAACAAAAAGTAAATAAAATGAAAAAAGACTGTTTCAAATGTTTATGGTCATAATATTTATGATTGGAAATCGTTGCTTAATAATTACGGTTATCAATTGTGCTTTCCACCCGCTTCAAACAATTGTAATAAATCAACAACAATTTAACGCTCAATAAATTTTGAAACATTATTTGATAAAGAAAACGGTGATAAATTTGTAGATTTCCCATTACAACTGTTGATAATTTGGTTAATAATGTTTAGATTATTAGAATATTTTCCATATGGATACAACGAAACTATAAAGTCACATGATTGCTTGAGGCATACTCTCAATCAAGCTCTCAATAATGTAAAGGTAAAAATCATTTAAACATTTTTTATATTCTCAGATTTATTGATAACTGAATTTGAGTTTACTCAATAATATTAAAACAAAGAGAATAAAAATTATGATAAAGTTCTGAGAAAAAAATCCTGATCAACGTAACAAATCATTTGACATGACGTTCAATGACGTTGAAGCGAAAAGTTATGGATTGATTTAGTTTACCAAGTGCTATGAGTCATAAGTTAACTTGAATTATTTGCATAACGCCTAACAATTTTATTTTTTATAATAATAAGAAACCAGCCCATTTGTTATCTCATACATAGCATGAAGAAACATTGAAAATGCAAATCACCATCAAAGCACGCTGAACTTTCAAGACTTAATGTTAAGGAACTTTTGCTGCTGTCCTTGATGTATTTATCTTAATTGTCCCATCGCACGAAACTCAAATTAGATAACACCAGTTCAACTTCATTTCAAAAGAAGTAAAGTCGAGTTTTTATGTCTTTCATGAGCACATAGTCATCAATTAGCAATTTTCAATTCGTTATAAGTTACCTTCAAAACTCTTGTTTAAAACATTTTTGTGCGTCGATATAAGTTTATTTAAACAATTAACTGAGAGATATTTTTGTGAATTTTTATTTGTTTTACCAATTTTCAGATACTAAAATTAGCCTTTAAAAGGTGTTAAAAGAAATGCTTCTTTTACCTAATTTTTTAAGAACAAAGTCGTGAGATAAATGATAATTAAAAAATCTTTTTTGACCTACAAATCTGGTTAAATTCGCATGTCAATTTAATTTGATTGATTATTACGAAGCTTTTCCGACTTTTTTTTAGCTAGACTTGTAATAAATTCCAATCAAGGAAACTTCTCGTAAAGCTACACATACGTACGTAAGTTGGAAGTAAATTATTCATCAGATAACTGAATTAAAAGAATATTTAATTCTAAGCATTAAGATAAGCTTTCATTCAGCTATAGAAAAGCTTTCTATTTAAAAAGTTTTCACAAATACAGACAGATTTATTTTGCTTTACATCATTCGTGTTCTTCATTATTCATGTCTTCATGACACGAGTAACTTTTGTTCGAAATTCAATTCTCTCATCCACCCACACATTAATTATTCAAGGAGAAGAAAAAAGAAGCGAGTTAAGAAGATCAAAAATTTCACACGACATTTAATATTGATCCGAAAAATGGATCTTTGGGACACCCAAGATCTCATTTCATTTAATTATGCTTCATTAAATTTTTATATTAAATTTTGTATCGAACTATTTGGATGTGAAAGGGAAGGAGAGCAATTTTCACTAAATTATTTCAATTTGGGCTTTTTCACCGCTTATAAGAAATTACGAAATTTGACGATAAATTTTTAGGAATGTGGAAAATCAATAACAGTAAGTAATAATTATTATTCACTTTTTTACGATTTTCCTTTATAAAGTTCATTAATTTATTTCATTAACGGCTGTCCAACTAATATACGCGTTATTTCTTTTTTTATTACAAAGAAAAGATTTAATAAACATCAACTCATTGAAGTCATAATCCAGGTTCTTTATCGTTGAGCATTGGTTAGGGTGGAAAATTCAATGTCGTTATTGAAATTTACATTACAAAAGGGTCATCGAGTGTAAAGCTTTCATAATTCCCGTCAGCGTTTTAATCTTTTCATTTCCCCCCAGAAAAAAAAAATCATAAAAGAAAAAATCAATGAATGTTGTCTTGCAACACTTGAAAAATATTCTCGTTAACCTTGACAATGCTCATGAAATAAAAAGAGAAAAGAAATTAGATTTTCCTCATTTGCATTAGAATCATTTTCAAAAAGAGGGGAAACGACGCGTCGACATAAAACCATTAAGCCTATCACTGTTAATCTATCATTATAATGCTCGTAAGAAAAATGTTGAAAGGAAACGAGATAAGGAAAAGTTCTTTGAACCGTCTTCAATCACCTACCATCATTAGACGAATTCACAAGCGTAGAAAATTTGATGCCGGTTCATTGTGCAAGAGTATTCGAGTATAGGATTTGTTAATCAATGATTTAATGATTTAAATAAATATTTCTTCAATCAATTCTTTCGAAAAGATTTCAAGTAGGAGATTTGATGTCCTAAGTTGTGGATAATCCCTTTCTGAATGAAGAAAAGAATAAATTTGTTTTTTATTACTCCGATCCGAAAATAGAATCGAGTTGGTTTTAAAAATATTGCGTAGCTTCAAGCTCGTACATGTAAGTAAGGATAAGGAAAGAAATGCAATGTTAAGAGTTACACGGATGAATGACCATTCATTTTAATGGTTCGATCACGTTTTCCATTCTCATCATATTCCAACATTATCTTTTATGAGCCCATGGTGTTCTTTCATAGCATAAACGTTTCCATTTAGTTTTTTAAAATAATTTCTCTAATGATGATGACGACTTTGTTTGATGATGATGACAGAGAAAATGTAAAAATAAACCTGTTGGACAAGGAATCTATCCATGTTAAACGGTTTAAATAGTGTTTAATTTATTAAAGATCTACATTTTTCTTATATGGAGAGTTCTCTTCGAGCAAAATGAAGTGAAAAGAGAACCAGAGTTAAATCATCGTACGAACATGCTGCAAATCTAGCAGAAAGTCATTTTCAAGGGCAACACATAACGAAGGTAAATAAATTATAATCATTGTAGCTCACTGCCGATGTCAAAGCCATGAAACCCTGGATATGATAGCTTGTTCAGAACGAAACAAGACCAAGAGATGTAGAAGGCAAGAAGGAGAAGAAAAAAAGAACATAATTCTTCATTATGACGCAATTTCCGCCATAAATATCTAACAAAATGTTTTCTTCCGCCATTCCTCCCATGACTATTTTTCAACTTTCGCTGAAATTTATGAATTTTTCTCTTTGAATTTAATGGGTCGAGATAACACGACAAGCTTAATTAAACTTGACACATTTAAAGTTTTGTGGAAAATTTTCGGGTGACTTTTTGTTGAAAATTCATTTAACACAGACGAAAGTTATTTACTTTTTTTCCCTCATTCTTGATGGCATTATACGAAGCGATTAAGAAAGAAACAAAAATAATATGAACATGAACGTGAATGAATGGAAGTGCGATTTATCGAAGGCTTTCAACTTGAAAGAACTCGTTTAAGCGTTGTGATGCATGCTCAAGAATTTTTGTCATGTCCGAATCTTTACGTGCTTTTATTGAAAGTAAATTCGATAAATGACTTTTTATTTTCTGATGGGCACGAGCTTCAAAGATTCTCAGCCAAAAATGACAAGCTTTCAACAACAGTCGAAAATGAAAAAGCCGAAAGGAAGTGAAGAGAAAAAGTTCAAATTCATTTTCAAATCATTAATCTCTTGCCAACGCTTCCAACAAAAGTTTACAGGAAAATTCTTCTTTCCTTCTTTTTATTATTTAGTTGTTTAGAAACATTTTCCGTATGTTTTCATCTCCCGTTACGTTTGCTAAACAAAAGTTTAATTAATCAAGCCAAACAATTAAAACAAGCATGTTGTGGGATTAAAATAAGATGTCAGAAACATTTTAGAAGCTTGAAATGTTGTTTCGGTTCAATGTCAAATTCTTTTTCTTCCCCTTTTTTTCAATGCAAGGTTGAAAGAACCAAAAATAAAAAGAATTTAAAAGCAGCCACTGAGAAATTCTTCTACAGCATTAGAATATATTTAGAAGATAGTTTGTTGAATGAACATTTATAATGTTAATCGCCTACCTAAACCAACATACATTTTCCATCTTAGGACAGCTACAAACTACGTTTTAAATAAATATAAAAAATTCACTTACTGCCATGTCAAACTGCTACTTATTCCGTCTCTCAATCGATCGCGTAAAGAGCGTTGACGACTCGGACCAGATCCAGTTACCATATGATTATCATTATTTGGAGACGACGATGACGGTGAATTAAGAAATTTTGTAGGACTCAAATGTTGCTGAGATTCATTAAGCGAATGAGATGGCGACGATGATTTAAAGCTGAAATTCGTTTTGCTCAACGGTGAACGTTGTTGATGTTGTTTTGGAGAGTTATCATCACGTGGAGATGCCATTTAAGTTATAAATGTTTCTTTGTCCCAAGATTGAGATTACGAATGTGAAATTGATGAAATTTTTCGGAAGTTTACTTTCGATTCGACGTTTTTATTGTTTAATGATTGACATTTTCAATTGACAGCCTTCGTGTAGTGGTTTAAATTAATCAATCTTCGAATGGCAATTGTAAGTTAACTTCTTATCAATAAAAAATATTTTTTTTATCGAGCTTTAATTGACTTTTAAAACTTGATTTTACTTATGTAGATATTGATATTCTCCTTGTAATTATGCAATTTGTTTGATAAAATTGATTAATTATTGACTTGATATTATCATAGACATTAAGTTACACTCTAATAAATTTATTCATTTGCAACAGCATCAACTAAAGTAAATATAGATAGATTAAAGATATTGATTAAAGCATTAATAAAGAAGAAAAGCACTTTAGTGACAAACTTTTCTTTCTCAGAAAAAGAAAAGAAAAGTTTGTTACTAAAGTGACAATGAAAGAGTGAAAAGTTACACTGCAAACTGTTTGAATATTTCAAGAGAAAAGCGATTAAAAAATTTAAGGCTGATAAAAGTTAAAATATCAGGAAAATGGGAGAGCAAAAACAATATCAAAAGCTTAATGGATATTTTCTAATAGACATTTAGAGATATCCGATAACTTATGCTATCAATTAAGAAGGTATTATTACAATAATTTACATTCTTCTTATGTTTTAACAACTTTCTTCTTTCTTCTTAAGCTTAATAGATAAATCAATAAAATTCTTTTTTCGTTTTTTTTTCAGAACGTTTAACACAATATTAGCCGAATTCACGAAACCTGAAATTAAACAGGAGAATAGAGAACAGAAAAGAATAAAATAAATGCAGATAAATCAACCAAACTTATTATATCACCAACATTTATCTCATTTAAAAACAAAATAAAACGAATAATGAACATTTTAATGAGTGCTGATTAGAAAAGGAAATAAATGATTAAATATGAAGCATAGTAGAATATTTATGGTGAAATATTATAATGAGAGCTTCCAAAGATGAAATAAAGTTTTATAACAATTAGTTACACCAAACATAACAAACATACATAAACCTAAAGAGAATCAAACATTAAGCATTAGGATGAAAACTTTTAATGAGATAATGAGTTAGGTTGAAGAATAAAACTTTTCTATTTCTAATTTCGAAGTTGTCGAACGCCAAATTACTTTTTCCAAATTTCAAATTCTTAGAAAATTTTTTTTTTAAATAACATTTAATATTTATGTATGGCAAACACACAAGTGAACTTTCATAGAGCTTTGCTAAGTTTAATTTATGATCCAAAAATAACTCTGCTAATTAAAGTCCAATTTGTTTCTCTTTCTTGTCTTTTCAATATGTATTGAAAATGTGGTGTAAAATGATTTACTAAATGTTTTTAAATGTTTTTAAATTTGTCAACACCCAAAGCGACTAATATTAAAGGGAAAATTCGTCGTACGTTTTAAAGTTCAAGGTTAGTCTTCATTTTCTTTTGCTGCTTCCTAATGATAGAAGATAGAAGCTCAAACCCACCCTCAAGTAATTAAGAAGAAAGTCTGAGATTTAAAAGCTTCCACCTTAAGGCTTTCTTCATTTATGATTTGCGCTTAAATTACCCTTAATTCCTTATCAGATAATTTAACAGGGATTTCTCTGTTTTACATAAAAAACCAACAACGAAACTGGAGCAGGAAAAAGAACTGGGAATCTTCTACCTTGTACGTTCACATGACAGAGCAGAAGAAAGATTAGGGACGGAAGTGGTTCGTATTCAAGTGTCGTAAAACAAGGCATCGTCATCATCCTTCCTCGAAACATAAGAATTTTTACTTACTCGAGATTTTAATCGCTTCCTGTCGCGTTATATTCATGTGCAAGCTGAATGGGATGAGACCAAGACGCAATTGAACGGGAAGATTATCGAAAGAAAAAAGAAAGTTGAGATGAAAAATGATAAAAACATGTAAATTATCAAAGCCTCAAAAGATTATCGTAGCTTGAACTAGAGTTTGTTAACCGAAGGAAAATTAAAATTGTTACGCAAAGCGAAAATTGTTTTCCTTACTCTTAACGACGCCAGAGAAATTTAATTAAGGAATTTTTAGAAGAACGCAAATTTAATACACATACGCACGAAGGCACACTCATGTTTCGCTCAACAGCATTAATAATCCATAATTTTCTCGCGCTTATCTACATCAGCAACGTTGTTACGTTATCGCATAAAAAAGTCGAGAGTAATCATCCTCTGTCTTGTTTCTTTTTCTGCCAACATCACTTCAACTTGTTTGGGACTGTTTCATGTACGACGGGAAAAAAGAAACAAAAAGGAATCTAAGTATTTCAAAATCGTGGTATGTTGCGTTGAAATAAAAACATCATCACAATTTCTGAATAGAACAACTTCGGATGGAAGATAAAAATGATCATTTCAGCATTTTTTGTATCGTACCATATCTTCAGTAAAAATTTTTCCTTTCAGCGATGATTTTATAGAAATAAAAATGCAAATAAATAGGTACAAATTTTTAGCATGATTACCAAATAATAAATGTAAATTGCCAAAGGTATCTCCGACCATGCAAGCCTCTTCTAAAATTTTAAAAAGAATGAGTTTGAAAACGGTAAAATGTAAATCAGATTGAAAGCTTCTTTTTTATGGATGAAAGGATGAAACAACAACAGACATTTTCAACGCCATAAAGATTTTTTATCCTTTTATTGCTGCCCATTTGTTTTCTATATGTGCACCACTACAGCCACTGCTTCTTTTACTTGTTAAATCTCCTTTCACAGACGAGCAGAGGACCATTGAAGTAGGATCGTTTATAGACACCATTTTTTTCTGTCATTTGCTATATACATCAAATGAGACACAAGATTGTAACGAAATGGAAATGAATAACTTGATATATATGAAAGCGACCATCGTAATGTGATGTTACCGAAGAAATGAGGGGAAACAAGTTTGAAGGCTTTAGATTGATGGCAAAACAACAATCGTGAGTGTGAGAAAAAATCTAAAGAAAAGGGAGAAAAAAAAGAAAAGTTTTTGCTTCTCACCAATAAAACGTTTTATCGATTTTTCCGCCTTTTCTTTATCAAAACAAATATGTTCACACACCATGTCCCATTTGTGTCTTTCTGCTGTGTTTGCTATGCCATAAGCTTAAATTACGATTTCACGAGGATTTCGGGGCGACTAAATTACGGATGAAGACTAACATTTCATTACATATTAAAAAGTTGCTTCTTTGATTGCTACTGCTGTTGATGTTTTTAACACAAACTTCATTAATTCGATTCAATGTAATTCGATCTGATTTGGATCTACATTCATGACAGCAGATGGCTCGATTTGATGGTTTCGCAGTAATTTAATTTGTGATTTCAAACTTTGTTTTTATTCCCTTATCAATATGTATACGTTGAAGTGATAAGAATCGAAACACGAAGAAAAAAATAAATATGAAGCTAAAATACATGAAAAAAAGGGAAATTGAATAAATCTATTGAAAGAAAGTTTTCAAGCCCTTCCAGTTAATTAATCGATCGATTTTCTTTTTCATCATCTTTAAACGATCTTCAGTGAGTTATTTAAACCGAAATAGAAGTAAACTTACACACACACACAAGTGGAGTAGCAATCGAGATGAAAGTAATGAAGTCTTTCTTTGAAAAATTATGATTCTATCAGTCCCAACATCATTCAATGCATTCAACATAAAAGAAGCAACTTTGTAATGAAACAAAAATAAATTGAGGATTTATTTCGCTCGAAATACTTGCAATGTCAAGATCAATTGGTTGCCAACAACTATCACATTTATTTTCAAAAGAAATTATTCAAATTTATAAGCTGATAGATATTTATTATTTTTTCATCCAATAACTTCATCTCAACATCATTTGTATTGTATTATTTGAATCAAATGAAGTGAAATGGCAAAAACATTTCTCAGATTCTTTTCTATTTTTTTTCCAATAAATTTCAGCAACAAGATGAGAACAAACACTTAATATCGTCATCTTCAAATTTACATTTATCCTTTCAGAAATCTTTCTCAGAAACGAGTAAGTTTAAATAATGAGTTTAAGTATTTAATTAATTAAATTAATATCCAAGTCTACGCTACGAAGTTGTTTGAAATTTTCTTCCCTTTTTTGATTAAACATTCAAAAGTTCTCTCGGAATCTTTTATTGTAGTATTTGTACTTCAACATAACAACTTTCTATCATCATGAAAACTTTCAGCAAATATTTAGAACTTTGAATATCACTGAATTCTTGTCCCAAAACATCTGATGCTTTAAGAATTTAAGCATGCTCTCAAATAAACAGAAGAAAGATTCGACTATGGTGACACAGATGAAATTAAAACCATATTGAATTTATGGGGCTTTCTTTTTGTACTTTGCTTTTTCCCTCTTTTTCTGCAACGCTGGAGACGGAGATGAAGCTTGTATAATGAATTTTCCCAAAGCAAGCCCAAAAATTTAAGGATTACAATTTTGCTTTTTCGTTTTTCTTTTTTAACAAAATAGCACCAGTAACGAAAAGAAAAGGAAAAATACTTCGCCTATATAACCTTGTCAGTGGCAGGTTCCTATTCATTTCCTTCTTATATTTGATCCATTTTGTAAAAGAAGTAGAAGTAGCAAGAGAAAAGAGAGACGAAAGTCATTCGACTTGAAACGGTTGCGAGCACAACAAGTGAATTGTGGTGTGATGGGAAAGAAGAACACTAAATTTCAGCTACGAATCTAAGCTTTTCATCTGTGCACGCTAAAAGCTGTTCAATGTACCATTCGTACCTAAGAAATCGCCTTCATCCTTCGTCCCATACCCAAAATGATGAAGGTTAAATGAAGCAGCAGTTAATGTGAACTAAAATTGGGGAAAAAAAGAAGCATTCCATTCAAAATATAAAAAAACTCACACCCACGCACGTTTAAAAGAAATAGGATCGTGGTAGAAGCATCGAAAGGAAAATATAACAAAAAGTGCGTTATCAGGACAGAAAAGTTTTTCATAACAGAAGAACAGTTTTGCCTTCGGGTGGGGAATTCTTGAAGCACAAAGAATATGAAACTGTCTATTGGATGCTCCTATCATGGAATTCAGATAATGAAACAATTTTTAAGCACGAGACGATGCTTGTTGAATTTTTGACCCATCTTGAAAAAAAGAATAAGCTCGAATATCATATTATTTAAAGTAGCATGTGTATCTATTTAACGATAAGATTCATTCATTTCTATAAACTCATTTGAGTGATGACAAGCAGATATACATAAAGTTTTTCTATAATGTTGATAAAAGAAATTCCTACATAGACTGCGACGTAAATATCGTACAAAAGATTTTCTTTGGAACTGATGAAAACTCAAATTGTTTACAAAATTTGCACATGAAAATGTAATGGTATGGCTTTATTGATTTTCCGCTTCGTTTTAACGTTGCTCGTTCAATGTATGATAGAGAATGTAAAAAAAGAATCAAACGGGAGAATCTTTGTAATAAAACATACAAAATTTCTCTGGAATAGGAAAGGATATTCTGACAGCTCCAAGTTATAATGTTATGACGTAACAGCAGTTTGTTAGTAGGAAACATCTACGATGGAAAAAATTCCCCCAAAAATGACTGTGATTACATAACATTTCAGGCATTTACTCGTCTTTTTTCCTTTCTGTTACTACTGTTCGGTTTACTTTATGGCTACATCTTAACTTTAATTTAAGCTTAAGGGCATTGCAAATATTAATTATTAAAAAAAAACCGAGATTAAAGACAAGACTGAAACTTTGTTAGTCGTTAAGTTCTCAAAATTTTATCCTCTAAAACTTTTATGAAATTGAAGGACTTAAATGTAAACACTGCTGAAAATGGCTGTAAACTTATTTACATTTTGCTGGTGATGCTATGCGAAGACCTTTTTACGAAGACCACTTTTCAGGGGGCGAACGACGACAACGAAAAACCAGATTTCTTTTAATGAATTGTTTTTAATTAGAAAAAAAGTTGAAAGACTTTTAATCGAGCAAAAAGCGAGCTTGGAGTTTATTAAAAAGTCCTAGAAAAAGTCGATCAGTAAACTTTGGGTCAGCAAGCGACCGAGAAAAAAACTTTGATGTTTTTCGTCCTTTCCTCACGACATAAAATAAAATAAAAAGATTCTCGCTTTTGGCTTCGAGTTTTATGATATAGATTTTCTTTATTTATTTTTTCCATAGATAGCTTCGAAATGAGAACAGCGACGATTTTTCCCACACTCATACAAGGATATTTTACTTTTTTTCACGAAACTTTAGGAAAGTTGAAAGAGGATTGAAAATTACGCATTTGCAGCTTGAACAATAAAATAAACAAAAAATTATGAGACGATAGATAAATTATTCGCCTTTAACAAAGATTTATCTGGATGTTATTAGATAGATGTTTAATAGAGTTGAAAAACTTCATTGCTTGCCAGAATGTTTATTAAATGAAAACAGAAACAAATTGATAACAGATGACGATGATGACGCTTAAACAGCAGCCATCCTTATTCTATCTTCTACATGAATTAAGTGATAAGTACACTGAACAAATGAAACAATCATCATTTTAAATCATTGCCAATTTACTTACATTTCTTCTTATTTTTTTCACAACGTTTTAGACTTTGTTTTACGATTTGTTATCCGCTATTGTTAAGATATTTTCTGTATTTCAACAAATTTTATCACTTAAAATCCATGAAAATCCACTATCGCACAACGCGACACCACTTTCTCCGAACTTTCTTCGCGATTTTCCGAATTACAAATGAATCTAAATAAGAGTTTTCCAATGTTTTCCACTGAAGAATACACCAATTCGAAAAATTGGGGCGTCAAACTACTACCTCGATTAGGTTTAATCCTACATGATGTTAGTCTAACCACACTTACATATAACATTTAATCTAATCTTCTTTAATCTAGATTAATTTACGGTAAATTGAAGCTAAAATTTTAGAAAGAAGCGAAAGATCTTAGAGGGCACTTTCGCACTAAATCTTTAGATTTTTTACTTAAAAAATTCGAATAAAAATTATCGAGACTTAAGACGAACAAGTTAAATAAAGAACAATATGAAAGGAATAACAGATGACAGGAGCTGTTTGTCGATTGGAAGAACTTTGCGACACTGCGCATGAACATGGTGTTTTGAAATTTGTTGTTGAAGTTTATGCTGTTGGACTATATGGTGAACATGGTGCTGTTATTAGTGAACGCGATCACCAGATGCACAGCATGTACATTATTTCGGGGGCATTAGGAAAAGCTTTTGGAAATGTTGGTGGTTAAATTGCATCAACTGCAAGATTGATTGACATGGTTCGTTTGTATGCTGCTGGTTTCATTTTTACAACTTTACGAGCACTTCATGAAGAAAATGTTCGCTATTCACCTAACAAGTTGAAGTCTGAGGGTTTTCCAGTTGAACATACACCTTCTTATATCATTCCTGTTAAACTTGGAAATCCTCAACACTGCACGCAAACGTCTGATATGTAACATATCAAGAATTTGGACATTATGTGCAAGCTATTAACTATCCGACAGTTCCAAGAGGTGAAGAGAAGCTCCGTTTGGCAACAACTCCTTGTCATACAAGTGAAATGATAGATCATCTCGTTTCAGATATGAAAATTGTTTGAAATAAGCTTGGATATTGAAGGTATGCCCAGAGGTAAATTATCATTTCTTTTTCTATTTTTAAATCATTCATAAGCATATCAACTTTCTTTTCAGGAATGTTTATTTTGCAAGAAGCTATTGTTATTCGACCACTTTGAAGCTCGCACACGCGGTGTTGATGCCAATTGTGGGCCAAAGTTCAACTGCGAAATTCCAAACTCTCAAATCATTGCAGTTAATTAACTAGTTGAGAATTTTCAAATTTTTTCAATCAAATTCAAAGCAGAAATGTTAAGTTCATTTATTGGTTCTTAATTAATCGAATTGAATGGTATCTTGGGATCATGTCTACAATAATCATTAATCATTAATCTTTCATCACATTCTGTCTGGGTTGGTTTTTCCTTCTCTTTAATTTTCTTTTATGTTATCCAATTTCATTACTCAAGAAATTTGTGGAATGAAAAGGAAGATTTTATAATATTATTCTACAAGAAGAGAAGCTTTCGGTTTGGAAGAAAATCATTTTGTGAGTTAAACTCAAGATGAACCTTTTGACAAAAAAAATTGATTCATTCGAAATAAAGTTGATGTTTAAATAATTCAAAAGTCGATGAATTTTATTTGATTTGTAGGTATTTCTGATTATTTGGCAGATTTTTGTAAAACATATTTTTCAATCTAACAAAAAACACCAATTTTCTGAGAAAAGATTTCATTGCTTAAGATGTTGTGGAATCCACCAAATTATCATATGTCATGCAGTCTTCATTATTCGCTACTACTGTTCCAGCAAACAATTTGTCACCACATCGGTGAACTTTCATTTTGTTTCCTTCAATGAAACTGGGAGAACTTTATTGGCTACTCACATTTAACACTCTCTATGATTGACTTTCATATGAAGATTACTTTAAAAATTAATAAAATATAAGTTTAATTTATAAAAGAAATGAAAAGCTTATTCCAAAGCTATTTTGGAACCATAGAATTTCATGAGCTATCCGCTTTTCCTCATTGTTAAACTCATCGATTCATCATTTCCGAAATACGATCGCTAGTGTTCTTCATCACAATTTATTCTATAATTTATTTGAAATTATAGTCGTTGCTTATGAATAAAAAATACAAAATCCCACTTCATAGAAAATTCATTAATTAATCTAGATCAAAAAGAATTCAAAATCATATTTATAAAGATTCTTTATTATTCTACACTATGTTAGAAAATTTAATACATTTCTTTATATATTTAAATTTTAGTGTCAACAATTTCATTCATCAGCATGTTTAATGTTATGCCCAAACCATATTTGTATGTTATAACTTTATGTAATGCAGAGTACATTGAAAATCATAACTGAATAAATTCAGTCAAAATCAATAACATTTCTTATTTTAATTTGATCTTTTCTTTCATCTTAGATTGTATATTTATATTATACTCTTAAAAAAACTTGCCGCTCCTCTCACATGCATAGTTATAAACAAATGTCTAAATAGTTATGTTTTACTTAAAAAAATGTAAATCAATCTTCAATTTTCCAAATTTCTTCAAATCTCCAGGATATTAATTTATTTTCTATTGATTTGTGCCATAGAGATATATTGACGCATTATTCTGCTTATTTCATGAGCTTGTTCTGTTTGAACTCGAATGACACTTTGTTGCAGCAAATTACCAACTTTCATGTCGAGGAACAATGCGTCTTCAGATCTGATCTGTAATTGCATAAAACATAAAATTCAGATAAGGACATTTTATGAAAAGAATAATTTTCAATTACCTTTCTAGTTGAAATAATTTCAATAAAATTCCAATGATGGAGAGTTTCATGAGTATTTGAGTCAAGAAATAGAACGCCTCTATTATTAAGAGCCATAATAAGTTCACGCCACATTGATCCGTTTTCTTCTTTGAAAATTCCAATGTCATCTCCAAAGACTCGCTTGACAGCAAAGAAACTGCTTCCAAACAATGGCCAAGTTGATAAAATGCTTAAAAATTGTGCTTTACATTGAAGCGGTGTCAACATGACGACTTGTAAAAATTCTTAAAATGATATGAAATGTAAAATTTTATAATAAATTAAATTCATTTAAATTACCTGCTTGTACGAGATTCACCCATTGTGCTGGTTTTATTTCACGTAAGCCTAACGCTGGTTTTGGCAAAAGGAATTTAATTTCCTTCATTACAGGGATATGATTGAGGTCAGCTGCTCGATGTAATGTCGCTGCTATACGAGCAATGTCACGAACATAGTCAAGACTTGGTGTCCCAGAACTTGGAATTTCTAACAATAATCCTTCCAAGTAATCTGGTGCAACTTGATTAAAGAGAACTTCGATATAAAGCGGAGTTGGTGGTGGATCACGCTTCAATGGAAAATGCCACACAGAACGACAGAAAATCAAGTAAAACGGTTGATTTGTCTTCAAAAGTTCTGTTGTTACATCGAGAATGTATTCGTCACTACTCAAAGGCATAGTGAAAGCTATTTAAACAATAAAATAATTTTTAATCATATCATTAAATAATTTTGTAAAAAAAATTACCATCGCCTTGTACAATGCAATAAAGTGAAAATTCCTGTTGCTCTATTTCAGATTCAATTCCTACGAATTAATTAACGAAAACGAAAAAATAATTAAATCAAGTTTTCCGCTAAAATATTTTCTCTTTTACCTAATAAACAACATAATTCATTTATGACATCAGCAACAACAGTCGAACATCTTGTGTTAACAACTCTTTCAGCTCCACCTGGTAGTCGATAAATTTGTCTTCGAGCAGAGCGACCAGCAGAAACTGCTGTGACTTCTTCAACACTTGGAACCTTATAAAGAAAAATTAAAAATGTAGATTCAACATATGTTTTGATTTTTAATAAATAAATCAATTAATTAATACATTTTTCCTTCCTCCGCATCGAGCCGTTTTTCTCAAATTTGCTAAGCACACTGCAGCTGTTCCTCGTCTATCAGTTGCAATTGATGTTAAATGTTCAATCAAGTATGGCTTCAAGGCTTCAGAACAACTGAAATAAGCAGCCAAGATTGATAACAATCGCCAAGCACGTTGACAAGAGTCTGCACAAGCAGATTGATTGGCTGTTGTTTGTTTCATAAGTTGACAGTAAATTTCATCTCGTAATATTAAATGTTTGTGACAATGCTGAAATATAATCAGAAATTGTCATTTTCAAAGATTTATTCAGACAATTATCATTACCATTAATACTGTGTAAACACATTTGACTTCAGTGTAATCATGATCTTGTGGTAAATCACCACAATAGCGTAAAACGCATTCAAAACATTCCAAAGCCAGAGAATTCAATTCAGATGGAAGTTTTAAGAGTGGTTGACGTAAAGGTGTTCCTTGCCATTGGCATTTTACCATATTAATATATAAGTTGTCTGAAGATTCTTCTTTCTCCGAACGATTCTGTGATGTATCATCGCGCATACTTAACAAGAAGAGAAATTGATGTTAAGAAAATAATTTAAAACCTAATTAAAGAAGTTAATTACTCATTTCGAAAATGTTGTAGTGCAAATTGTAACAAAGAGTGATTATTTGATGCTGGTTGTTGTAATGCTAGTAGCTCTTCATCTCCACAAATTGATGAATCCTGAGGTGGAACAGTTGAAGATTGTTTTTGCATAATCATTTTGCTTGAGTTGATATTCTCAATGTTCTCAATAATGTTGCCACTATGTTTTCTCATTGCCGTCACATTTGTTGGCCGAATTTCTTCATTTGATTCTTGTTTCTTGATATGCATTAATGAAGAAGTTGCCATTTTATTAGTTTGCGTAGGTGTCAAATAATTTGATTTTGTCTGGAATGAAATTATAATGAATTAAATAAATAGAAAAGTATCGAAAATGAAATGAAAAAAGTTTAATTTAAATTTTCAAGTTGTCTACCTCTGCCGACTCTCGCATTGTTTCAAAGCGAGCTAAAATTTCTTTAACAGATATTTTTGGTTCATTAGGTTCTTCAAGAATTGTTTCCATTCGAAACAAAATTCCATCAGAATTTGCGACACAATTACGCCAATTATTATTTTTGGTTAATGGATTCGAGACTGAATAAATTTCTTCGACACTTTTTCTATCATCTAAAGATTTCTCATCACGAGAATTTTCAATTTTTGAAGCATTTTTCAACGCATTTAAATTTATGTTTTCATTTTTAAAGCTGCAATCCTCATATTCGCAAGCTTTATGTGACTCTTCTAAGTAAGCTTTTATCACAGGCTCTTTAGGTTGCTCGAGAATCTTAAAATTTTCTATATCACTATTTCTCTTCTCTTCACACATTTGAGTATCTTCTGATGTAATATTTTTCACTTCAGTTAAGGAGTCAGAGTCTGAAAATCCACCCAAAGAGCTGTCTTGCTCCGACGAGTTTATAAGACTATCCAATGACTTTGTACGGAGTGGATTTTTGTTATAATTATTGTAATAACTGGTGAAAGTTTCCATTACACGATAATTATAATCGTTACAGTTATTTGATTCATATGGAGGTGATGGCATTGAATCGAAGCATTTGTAAGATGCACACAGTTCGGTATTACTCATGATAAAATTCGATTTTCAATTACAATTTCTACTTGATTTAATCTTTTTTCAGTTTTAATTTTATTTCTTCCCCACGTTAAACAATTTAATATTTATCAAGATAAGAATCTGTCAGAAATGTTTTTCTGTAGATAATCTAACTCATAAATTTCACTTCATAATGTAATGTAACTGTTAAAAACAAGATTTCAACCGTAAACTTTAAGCGCGATACTTTCTCTTAATTTTCTATGCGTGTGTGTGAGTACTTATGCACCGATTTCACTAAAATTCAGACTTTATTATGAACTTTTATCAAAATTTTTATTATTATTGGTAACTTTAAATTCCAACGATTGATAAAGTAAAAAAGCGAAAATTCAATTTTTATAATTGAGAAGAAAAATAAACAAATTAAGAGAAGCCGACGATGTTAACATGACGAGAAACTGAAGCAAACTGTTTAATGCTTTTTGTTTCTTTTTTCTTTTACAAAAGTAAGTAAATTTTCCTTCCTCAAATTGTTTGCAATCTCTGTACGCTCAAGAAGAAACAAAAAAAAAGGAGAAACTTAGAAGATTGCGGTCAAATCTCGCTTTTACAGTAGCAAAATGTTAATTAACTTTGGAAGAGAAATGAGCGGCAAAACTTTACTATGTTGTTAATGCTTAACATTGATTTTTTTTCTTCTCGAAAACTGATTTTCTACATGAAGTGAATGGTCACATATTGTTCGCTTTTATGTGAAAACACTTAGTGAGCATTCACTGTAGACTTAATGGATGATGATAATCTACGAAAGTAATAAGTGAAGTAATAAAAAGTACTCACAATTTTAAATTCATGCAAGAAAGATTGCATAAATGCTTGAATAGATGCAGCTTTGACTGTGTGGAGTACATAATGTGTTCCATTTTTCAAGTTTAATTGAAGTGTTGCTGGTCGAGGAAGCGTCACCTATTGTTGTAAGCATAATGAAAATAAATTAATTGAATTTTAACAATCACTAAATTTACTTACAACATTTAAAAGGTCTGAAAATGGAATTGCTTTCAACACCGTCAGACTTTCGTCATTTCTTTGCACAAGATAAGCGCCACTTTGATGAACTGCAAGAATTACAACTTCGGGATATTGTGGTGATGCAGACACCATAAATAATCTTGAAAAATATAATGGCCATGACCTTGCCATTTCTATTAATTTCCGTTTAGCAATTGCTGTAGCTTGAGTAGTTTTGTTGTTATCCAAATTAATGCTGTAACTACTTAAAAGACTTTTAGCATCGCGTTTTTCTTGAGAATTTATCCTTAAGCAGGGCTTCATAAGATCGGCTACGATTTGTGCATACAATAAATCAATAACTGCTGGCGTGCCCATATTTTCTGTTGGCGTGAAAAATTCTTTTTTCACCTTCAATTTCCAAGACACTTGAGAATTGTATGTCAAACACGCTGTCGGCTTTGCAAGTGCTATTCCATGTATTGGCTTAGGAATTGCTGGAAGAGGCGTAACATTGGCATCGTTCTCAGATTCTTCATATTTTCCTTTCTGCACAGGTTGAATTAAACTTGAAGTTTTCCTTTCATGTTCTTTTAGACTGAACATATGATTCTTAAATGTCGCTTTTTCATTTGCTGACGATTGCTTTTCTTTATCGTTGTTTTTCGTCGCATAACTCAAATTATGTTCACGTTCTCGTTTCATTTGCGATGATTCATTTTGTCGTGTTTTGTCCTTCATCTTATTAATTTCATCTGATAAATAAGAAAATATTTAGAAACAAACTTTGATGCATTTTTGATTTTTACTTACCAGTTGATGGCGGCCCTTCGACTTCAGTTCTATCCCAAACTGACTCAGAGAAATGTTCTCGTTCTCTTGAATGTGATCGCGATCGTTTGTACATGAAATCGATTTGTTCATTTTCCGCCAATTCCCAGGATTCATAAAAATTTTCCTTTACGCCCAGCGTGTCTTTATCCAATCTCTGTAAGAACGAAGGTTTCTTCTCCTTATTTTGATGATTCATAATAGGTGGAGGCACGGAATTTGCAGGCCTTATAGGAGGTGGTGGTGCTGGTACCTTAACAATTAAAAAGAACAAATTAAATTCTTCAAATCATTTGAAAATGAAAAGAAATTCTTACCGATGGCAACGGCATGAAAGGTTTTGAAGTTTTTCCAATTTCCATTCTTTGTATTTGATTCCGCACATTGTGACCTCCGCCACCTAACTGTTGCTCCAGCATAGCTTTTCTAGCATCGTCAATCTTCATTGAAGGTTTGTCCAATTCTGATTTGTTACTTGTTATCGAACGGACTGAATGACCGGCTGTCACTTGTTCCAATCTTTGACGCATTTCCAAACTGAGTTTCAATTTTCCAACGCTATTCGATGATGGCCTTTCAGATCCAATATCGAAACTTCTCTTTTGAACTCTGTTAGGATTTTGGCTTTTATTATGCAGATCACTGACAGATGGAAATTTATCTCGCGATCTCTCAACATTCTTTAAACTCGGCATCGACTCAATGTCGAATTCTTCCCAAGCAGAAATTTCTCTCGAATCGTTCATTGCATTAGAATTCTCACCAAAATGCTGCGATTGAGGTGTAGATTTTCGTTGATTTTGACGTAATTTGAAGGAAATGTAATCCTCACCACCATCAACTTGTCCATTATCAGTTGGTGGTGGCCAACGCCATTTTCCAATTCGAACAGTTTTTGCTCTTCCTAATTTTTTGAAAAGAAATTTTTTAAATTAATTTTTAAAACTTCAATTACAACTCACCATATGCATCCATAAAAGGTCGTTGAAATGGCGATTCAATGTTCAAAGGTGGAGGCATTGGAGGCTGAAATAAAATGAAAAACATAAATCAAAACAATTTTAAACAAAGACAATTTAAATATTTACAGGTGGTGGTGGCTTTGAGTTCATTTCCATAACGTCTTTTCTATTTTTTTCTTCGCCTTCTCTTCCTTCTTCAACATCATGTCGCATTGTGATTGAATTTATTTGCTTGACATTAAAATTTTGAGTTCTTTCAGCTTTCTCATTTTTTTGTTGACATAAAAGTGTTTGAAGTGCTTCATTTTGTGCTATAAGTTGTTGTTGAATTTTGATATTTTGTTCCATCGCTGATTCTAAGAATGCACGTTGAACTTGTTGCTGTTGATAAGTGCCTGGATCGTCACCACCGCCTTTAATTATGCGACTTAAGCTGTTTGGATTTTGTAATATGTTCAATTCGTCAATCATTATTGGAGCTTCAAAGAAGACATTTTCGCTCTCATTTCCACGTATTGATGCAGCTAACGATCTCGCATCAGAAAGTTCATCTAAATTACCATCAAGGACAGGACTGAAAAGATCATCCAAGAATTGATCAACGTCACTAGCTTGAGATGGCACACGAACACGTCTAACATGACTTGCTAAACTTGCACATTCTGAAGTGTCAGACATACCACTCGATCTAACAAGATCTGATCGATCGTGTCTGATTGAATTGGAATTTGTAATTCGCCTTCCCATGCTTGATAACTTCATTTGTCGACTGACTATTGGTGGTTGTTGTTGCTGATGTTGATGTTGTTTAAGAGAAACGAATCTGTCAGATGATAGATAACGATCATTCAAGCGGCTTTCGGAAAGGCCAAGAGTATTCAAAGGTTGATCAATATTGGGAGTTTCAATAACTGAAGGTCTCTCTGAATCAGAATTCAGTAAGTCGTCAAGTGATCGTGATCTTGATTTATCAACATCAAAGTAACGTTCATTTAAAGCAGAACTTCTCGATAATAAATCAATAGACGTCTTCCTTTGTGGTGGACGTAAAGCATTGCTTTTGACATATTCGACTCTTATTTCGTCATTCTTCTTAACAGGAGGAAGTGGAGGTGGAATGTCTGGACGTTTTGGACTGCTTAAAGGTTCAGATTCGTTTGAGTAAGATTTACGATTTGATTGCGACATTACATTTGATGAATTTTTCTTTAATCTCAAAAGATAATTTCTAGTAGCAGGAAATGATGAACACAATTCCATTTCACCAATAAGATCCAAAATGAAATCGAGGCCGCAAGTTTCAGTGACTGCTTCGGAATCATCTAAGACAACAGTCCAACCCTGTGCTTGAAAACCGCTGAAAGATGCGAGACTTAAATTTCCTGCTTCTTCACATGTAGTCCACGAATCAATTGCAACAGTTTGCATAGTGTTGTCGGGAAGTGTCAAGCCAAGAGCAATGTCGAATTCTTTCGCAGCTCTCCATTCGAGATATGCTGGGGGAAAGTTTCGTGGTGCTTGTGAATGATTTCGAAGAATTTTTTTTACTAAAATTTCTCTCTGTCCTTGAGGTGCATTGTCGATGATGAATTTTAGTAAATATTTTTGAAAGGCTGCACTTGGCGAGAAGCTCGATAAACAATGTGAAATCAATTGCCATATTTTTGTTGATTGTTTCTCTTCAGCTCTGTAGCATTGATTGCATAATTGAACTAAGATTTCATCACGCAGATTTCTACTCATCAAACCTTTATTCACAATGTAATCAGCCAAAACTTTTGCTCTCACTGCATCTAATGACGAGTCACCAGTCCATCTCAAAATAAGCTTAAACATGGAAAGCGAGTCATTGAAATCTTTGTCTTTCGAAGCAGTTCTTGATAGAAATGGTTGAGTAATTGGATCTTTACGAGGATGTAAATGGATTCCATTACAATAAACTGAACTGAATTTGTTGAATGAAAATTGTTCCAAATCGTTAGGAAGATCGGAAGCTATTGGTGGACCTGGCACTGTTCCAACAACTTTCACCAAATTTTTGTCATTCTTGAAAGAGAAAGAAAAAATTAATTTAATGAAGTAAAAATATTTTTTTGCCAACACTTACATGGACTTGATTCCAATTCTCAATTTTTGAATAAATGAAAGCCAATTCGGCTGGCACATCCAATTGGAATATTGAGTTGTTTGCATCATTTGACTCCTTTTGAGGAAGCTTATGAGCTGAATATTGTTTTTGATTTTCCTTCATTGCAATTTCAGCTTCTCGTTTATGTCTCAATTCATTTTTCATCTTTTCGTAACGACGGCGATCTTTTCTGCCCCTGTAAAGTGCTTGAGCTTTTGTTATTCCTTTCTTGATCTTTTGATAACGTTTCCGTTCACGATAACCGCGATAAACTTTTTGCAATATAATTGCACTTTTATGTTGTCTTCGAGTCTTTTGTCGGAGAAGCATTTTTCGTACATTTCTCTGAATAGTTGAAGCAGCTCGTTGTTGTTGTGCGTTTCTTTCTTGTTCCAATATCAAATGTAATGATTCACGAAGGAAGACTCTCGTTGCTCCCAATTGATAACCTTTTTCTTCAACATTATTCAAGGAGTCGAGTATGAATTGAGAAAGATCTCGATACGACATTCCTTTTGTCACGGGATGATGAAGCAAATGTCGATAACGTTCAACAAAATGAGGAAATCTCAAACGGACGGGATATCCTTGCTTTCGAATGTTAACAGTTTGAAGCAATCCCAAATATCGCACTTGATTCAACAGACAAGACATGTCAACCTTTTTCGGCTGCTTCTCGTAGTTAGGATTTATGCATCGTACGAATGTTGGATTGCATTTACTTATCGATGTCATAAGATGTTGCAACGAGTCAGAGAATCGAGCAGCAACAGTTGATTTTCTTGGTTGAATTGAAACAAAACGTGAAGTTGAATTTCGCGAAAAATTTCTTCCTTCTTGATTCGTTTTCAGTTGTTTTGTTATGTCTTGCAACAAAGGTAAAGACGAACTCTCTAAGAGTTCAAGAACTTCATTCTTTATTGACACGTCACGGTTCTTTCCAAGAAAACCATCAACGTTATACCAAACTGTGCCTGCGTAATGCTTAATTCCGAATTCTTGTGCTCCAATTCTCGCTCTTGAATATAATTCATTCAGTGCATGATTGTAATGGCATTTCTCCATAAAACTTTTATCAGTTGAACGTGGGAAATTTGATTCATCGTCTAATAAATGGAAAATTCCTACTGGCTTCTTAGCAAGAAGATGAATTACTGGCAGATTATCTTCCCATCCCAATGGTGTCCATTCTAAACGTTCCTTTTGATACTCTGCTTGTTCCAACTTGAAAACAGTTTTATTGAAATATAATTGAAGACTTTCATTAGCGTAATTTATGCAAATTTGTTCGAATGAATTTTCTTCAAGATTTTCAAACCCAAACATATCGAGAATGGAAATTTTGTTAGCGTTATGAGTTCCTACTTTTAAAATCGTCGAATTAATTTTTGATATCAACCAATTGAATAATCCAACGTATAAAACTTTTGCGAATGCATCTCTTGCATCTAACGCTTGATCAATCGTTAATGGAAAATATAACAGTTCACCTCTTGCTTCAGTTATTTTTATCATGAGAGAACGAATCAAGTCTTCCGATGATATGTCTAACAAATGACTCGCCCATTTACATTCAGCACCTTCACTTCCAATCTCAACGCCTTCCAATGAGCTTCGTAATTGTCGTCGATGAAAGTAGACGTTGCCAAGATGTAGTATCGAACCCAATATTCGATTTATGCCTTCACGTTCATTATCTGTTAGGTCCAAAATATGCATGGCACTTTGCAAAGAGCTCCAATCTCTATTTGGATTGCAATCAGAAGCTCCTTGATTTAAATAAAAATATTTATCTGCTTCTAATAATCCATATTTCTTTCTTTCATTTTCATTCAATCCTCCAAGCATATCATAAAATATGTGGAAGTTTCTTTCATCGTTGACTTGGCTCACTACACGGTATTTTTCCAACAAATACTGATTCACTTTTGCTCCTATTATTACACCAGCTTTGAAATATACTTCCAAATACTTTCCAAAACGTGAACTGTTATCATTTCTTGATGACTTTGCATTTCCAAACGATTCAAGTAATGAAGAGGCTTCCAAAATTTGTTCCGAAACTCTATTTAAGTTTATTCTACTTCCAGCATTATTTGCTACTAGATATTGCATAATTAACTTGGTTGCTTCAGTTTTTCCACTTCCAGATTCACCAGTTACGATTATTACTTGATTTTGACGTTGATTTTCGAGTGCTGAGTAAACTTTTTGTCCTACACCGAAAAGATGAGGTGGCATTTGACCTTTTATTTTAGAAGACGATAGAGATTGATGTTACTTTACGACTTTAACAATTCTTTTTAATTAAATTACCAGGTGCAGCTTTCTCATATTTTTTTGCCATTTCCAATCCGTATAGGTGTGGATGCATTGAGTATGGATTAATTGAAACCAAGATCGATCCCTGAAATCATTTTTTTGGCACTTAACATATCGATATAAAAATTTATATTGCTTACAATCGACGTGTAAAACTTTGAAGCATCGTAGCGTGCTCGAAGATTCCAAATCACGGATGCCTCGTGCAGATCTTCTATCTTTGTCAAATCATCAATTTCTTCCAACCCTACATCTTTTCTTCGTTTCAAACTTCCTTCGCCTTGAGCAAACGTTAAAATCTGTTGCCACAAAATTATTCATTATATAATTAATTTCAGATCTAAACGAATGTCCGCAATTATTATTTAAATTACTTTTCCTTCAACCAGATTTTCGCTTTTGCTTTCAACTAATACAATTTGAGCAGCACCATGAACTTCTTTGATTTCTCCGGGAACAGGATAACCAAGCCCAGATTCAAACCATACAAGATCACCAGCATTCAACTCCCGCAGATCCATTGTTTCTAAAGTTTTAAAAATAAAAATCGGCCTACAAATGATTGACACAGTTAGATTATTTATATTGGTAGGTATTCAATTTTTTAACAAGTTCCATTCAGAGTTCAACATTATCTTTTCTATACACGTAAATAAAAGAAATGTAAAAGAATTCGTCGTGTACTATCATTGAAATCTTTTATTGAAATTTTCATAGAAATGAAATTTTAAGATTATTTTTTCTTATTTACAGTTTGCTTCCAAATTATTTATTTAATTTCCGATATTTATTGATTTTTAAATGAAGAATGTTCGTATTTCACTATTTACCCCGTACTCTACGATTGTTTTCTCCGTTGTGTAAATTTATTTCAAGAATTCCAAACTCATACTATGGTATGCATAACGGTAACATCATTAAGTGTCTACCTTTTTCTTTCTTTTGGGAGTGTCTTTTCAAAAGGAAAACTCTGAGCATACACAAAACACACTCCGCAATAATTCAAAGAATAACAGGTTTTAACAGTTCAGAAACGTCATCATTTTTACTTAAATATTTCTATAAAATCACTGCCGAAATGTACGTACACTTATTTAGTACTCCAGGCTTAATAAAATATTTTGATAATTGAGTTTAAGGCACTCAGGATGATTTTATTCCAATGGCTTTGATTGATTTCATCTTTTTATTGTCAGTAAAATTTCTGTATTATCAATAATATTTGTTTTCACAATCTCAATTTAATTATTCACAATAAACCAACTATTTTCAAACAGACTTTGTGGTTTGTTAATTAATATTGCAACCTTTTATACGAAATTTAATTTTAATTCGTAGTTAGATTATTTTTTCATCTGAAGTGACAGTGTGAAACTAAATAACTGAGTGGTTCTCCACCTTACCTGTACCTAGGTAAAGTTATTAATGTGTGTCTGATATTGCAAACCTCTAAGGGGATTGGAGCCACCTGTTAGTCCCCTTGGATTTCTTATTGCACGGCAGTGACGCCGGGTTTCGATTTTTATATTATTAACTACCGTCTTTTGCGGAACTGGCGCACGTGCTTTATATTAAAAATATAAAGCACATGTGCTTTATATTCGTGGGTGCTTTATATTTCCGTCGTTTTCCCAAAAAAGTCAACGCATAACCTCCAAACAAAACAATTTTTTGAAAGGGACGGAAGGCAAAAAAAAATGTAAAATTAGAATGGACATCAATAAACAACTTCCAGAAGGTTATTTTCGATTTATTTATCAATTCAATCAATCATTAATTGATTCATTTATTTATTTATTTAATTATTTAGAACT